>DWJQ01001642.1:0-10701 GCA_018248915.1 Hesperia meskei straton | reverse complement strand
ACGAAAGTAGCAGCTACACAAGAACCGGCCCAATCATGATCACGACCACTCTGTCAAGAGTGCACGACTAAGAAGAATATATTTGTGTAGTAGTCGCCAATTAGGTACTGTTTGAATCGCATTTATTTTTCTGTCACTTAAAAATGCAAACGTATTAATAATACATAACGGCATTGGATTGTTCATTAATAAAAGGTGAATTATTGGAGAACGAAATATGAATGAATGAAGACGAAAAACGATATTAATTTATAAGCCCAACTTGCCTGTATTACCTATAAACAGAATAGTTTAGACGTGCATGCATTTAATTCCTAATTTAATTTCCTAATATAATGTACAACCCAGTACAACCCTAAACCCTTTTAAGTAATTGACTACCCAACAAATATATTGATAAACCTTCCGTCTGGAAGGTGTGTGTGTAATTCGTGAGCCGGTAATGGAATTGAAAAGTTAAATTCACTCAGCTTTACATGTAATTACAAAACTTGCGTGTCACATACTTTCAACAGTAAATATTACACAATCACATCTACTAACGAACCATTGTGTATAAATTGCGACGATAATAGCTATGCATACATTACCAATAATATAAATGCTAAAATCTATCTGTCTGTCTGTGACGTTTTCGCGGCTAAATCAGTGCCGGCCCAATTAGAATGACATTCGGAATGAAAATTGTTGAAGACCGAGAATCACACAAAAGCTACTTTTATCGAAAATCAGCCCCTAAAGGCTTTAAATAGGGGATTAACGTTTATATGATGATGAATTTTTCATGAAAATACTAGTTTAAGACGCACGGTCAAAGAGACTACAATTTTGTTTTAAACCAACCCCTAAGGAGCTGAAATAGGCGATGAACAATAAAATCGGGCGGATAGTTTGTCACATAATTTCAACAGTAAATATAACAGAATCACATCTGCTAAGGTAATAACCATTGCGTATAAAATGCGATGATAAATCATGCCTCGGAACCTCACAATGCACCGCACGCCACCCCTGGAACACAACCCCTTTGTTTATCCTTCATTTCACGAGGGCTTGCATATAAACATTATCATAAGGACCTTATTATCCAAACGATAGAGCCGCGAATGAAACGTACGTACCCTAATGCATTTAATAACGAAATGTACTGGTAAAAGAAATTGCTTTAAATTCTATGGAGTGTTGTAAGGGTCACGTGTGAACGTGCTATTATAAAATCTTTTGAGGGTTTGAATTTAGAAAGATATTGTTTTTGCCTCAAAGAATGAATAAATTAATGTCATTTTATCTTATTATTTTTATTTATTTATGCTTGAAATAAATAAATATTATTTTTAATGCTAGTTTTACCACAATAGCACCTAATGGTAAAATGGTGATGTAGCCTTAAGCCTGTAGATAATAGAAATTGTGTCCACGATTCGTATCTAAAGAACTTATTAATTAATACAAAGTACAGTTTCTCCGGTACTGCAACGAATACATTTATTTTACCAAAATGGTGTAGTCTACGCGAGCGAAGCTGCGGGCGAAAAGCTAGTCTAACTATAATGCAGTTACAGTCAAAATTCATCAAACTCCACGGAGAACTATACATAGATCACGCTTTGGTCTACCATTATTACGAACTAGTAGACGCCCTCGCTTCGCTTCGGGAGACTTGTTGCTCCGCTCCTATGGCTAATAGAGTGATGTTATATAGCCTAAAGCCTTCCTCAATAAATGGTCTATTCAACACAAAAAAAAATTTCAATTCGAACCAGTACCTGAGATTAGCGCGTTCAAACAAACAAACAAACAAACAAACAAACTCTTCACCTTTATAATATTAGTATAGAAGTATAGATTACGGCCACATTGACCACATTGTTTGTCAAAGTGATCAATAAAATATGATTTATTGATGAAGGGGACTCAGATTACAAATGGAGAGATGGACAGCTCGCTACTCAATCTTAATCTGTGAAGTGTAATTAATATTAATTATTTTATCTAAATCGATTTATTCGACCTAATTTGAGAGCCGAATTTGTGGACAATTTACTATTTCTACTTGGGAGTGACCCTGTCTCCAAGTACCTAGTTAAAGTCTGTAAACTAGTAAAACTTGAAACAGTTCAATTTTACAATGAGGCAGAGGTGGTGCACTTAGTTACTTTGCTCTACACAACAAAAAATTTATATATTTCTCACAGTGATTTAAAAGAAAAATAAGTATAATTCTAAAAGCGATGCCAGTTCAAACTTTACAGAGAGATAATATCTAAAAAATAATGACTATTGTAGATAGACCCTTAAAAACGAACCCCCTCTCAGACTAACCGGCTGTACTAAGGGATTGGTACCCCATGCAACCCCATGGAACTATTGATTTTATCCGAACACATTTCGTTCTGTCCGACGTCATTAACACGCCGTAGAGCTCTTTGTAATTACGAAACTTGTAATGGGTTAAGCGTGTAGCTGGAAAGTCGAATGACTATAATATCGTGGAATTTGAAAATAAAAGTCACTAATTTGATTAATACGTCGTGGGAAACATTTTAATTAGGGAATAAAATAGTTGTTTTGTAGTCGATTGTAACATTACATTTGAGGTTTCATTTCTCAGAGGTCATATTTATGTTCTTTTAAGTATAAAGTTAAATCCAATTTTGTGGGGTTGCAACCCGTGTTCTACGGAGGTCATCGTACAAATTCATCGTAGATTCTCCATGCCATGAGTATTATGAAGAACACACAAAGAGAGGAACACGCACGGTCCATCTAAGAACACATGGTCAATTGACAATATTGGACAACACACAAAGAAATCACACCACATATGTACACAAACACACACCTTAAAGCAAAGAAACCTCCTGTCTTCTGAATTTCTACCTTTTGATAAGATTTAAATACACTTCCATAGCGCCATATACATACATCACATCTTCCGATGGTAGCGCCGCCGACTAACTTGGAAATGATATAACTTGATAAAGGCGGAACATAATCTTGATGTAAGCTGAGGAACAAATTCGGAGTATTGGAAAAGCGGATTAAACCATTAGCTCGTAGCTGTGTCGGTAAAACCGAAACGCGGATACTTATTGTTCCCTCTTGTTCGTGCATTTGTTGATGGAATATAGGAAGAAAGAAAGAAAGTCATAGCTCCCAAGATCCTAACCCGAAAACGAGAAATCCTTCAATAAGATTGTACTTAAGCGAGAGGATGGCAGTTAGGCAGCCTTTAATGTGGAAGCATTAAAGGCTGCCGGGTTTGCAGCAAAAGCAAAGGGTGCTTTCTGTCTCCTGATTTCAGCCAGAGCGTCGAAGCTAGACAGGTAGACTTCAATTCTGCCTAAAAGTAGAGGTTGATATCCAAGTCCTTACGACCGTGCCAGCATGGGACTCGCTGCTGAAAACCCCTAGATAAAGTATCTACCTATGGTTGTGGTACCTACCTAGTTTTTAAATAATCTGCCTCGCTAACCTCGATTTGCTCCCCCCTCCCTCCTACATCAGGCACTCAGCAACCTTACCTGTCCCCTCCCCGCCCCTCCGCCACTACTCAGATCAGGAGCTGTGTACACCAATGCGTTTGTTTATACATGGTTGTCTCTGTTAAGTAACTCATTGACAGAATGAATGATCGTGTAATTACGACTGCAAACCGGAGTCACTACGTGTTGCGTATAGCGAATCCCGCTGAGATATGGCTGAAATGGCCTTTCTCGACATCGTTTAATTGTTACTGCAACATCCATACTTAATATTATAAATACGAAAGTCTGTAAGTCTGTCTGTGTGGGACGTTTTTAGGGGTAAACCACAGGCACGATTGGGACAGAATTCGGAATGAAAATAGTGTAAGACCCAGGGTATTTTAATTAACCCCTAAAGGGTTTAAACAGGGGATTGAAGTATGTACGAAAAAATTTAAACAGCTTGATCGATTTCGGCGAATTTACTCAGGAAGATATTAATGACGATTGGTCCCACGTAGGTTAACTATTTTATTTAAAAAATCAACCCCCATTATTTAAGCTAGGTACACCTGACAGGCAGTTTTTGATGAGTCTCACTTATAATTTTTAAAGTCGGTTATTTTTCTGTAAAAAGTCAGTAGTTCTCAGTGTGTTAGTATAAAATCAGTGTTGTGAAACACCTGCTATCACAAATACCGCCCGCTAACGAGATTATTACAAGTCAACGTGTTACTAGGTTAAATGGAAGCCTTATCGGGTAATTCCAACGCCATTTTGTGATTTAGGGGTCACCTGACCTATAGTTAACTCTATAGACATATAATTTTATTTTGTCAATAAATATTAATTTATTAATTACTAGCTATTGCCTGCGTCGCCAATGGGTTTTAAGAATGAGTTTATGCTACTTAAAACAGTAAGTACTGGTGCAAGAATAACCTGCGCTCTTCGTAGAGAGTACATATATCGGTCTCTTCACAATTGGCGGGCATCCTATCAGTTAGTTGGTATTCGCGTCATCGAGGTTCGAGGATGACGAATGTACATACATTGAGTGAGTGTTAAAAATATCTTTATGAAAGTGTTGAGACTCTTACAGTATATTAGAACACGTTAACAAACAATTAACTCCCCTCTGAGATAAATTTAAACCAGCCTACGCAAACATCCCACCCCTTCGTTAGAAAATGTACAATCATACTCGTGCACTTAAAAATCTCCGCTAAGTATTCTTGTGTTTGATGACGTTCCTATTAGTCTTTATGTCTAGCATAGAGGGGTTGTAAAAGGTTACAAATACATTGCAGACGAAAGATTGTGTTAAAAATGGCGGAAATACCTACCTCCATAATACTGTATGAAAAGTTAAAATCAAACTGGTTTATGTCTGTACTTAGGAGATATTTTAGAAAAATGTACGAAAATTTTTCAACAGGCTAAAATACTCGTAGATGATACTTACAATTTTTGTTCGTCTGTATGTTATATTTGTATAGAATGCATAGCATTGTTCTTCAATATTTTTATTGTGGTCAATAAAGTGTACATAAATAAAAAAAATTGTCTGTGAATCACGCAAAAACTACTGAATGAAAGATGCGGTTTTCACAGTTGTTCTATTGGAGGTGGAATTTCAAAAACTGAGATAATTATAGATATGATAGGAGAACGTGTGCCGGATCAGCTAGTACAGTTATAACACGAGTATATGGTAAACTATTCGCTGCGGGTAGCTCCGGGTCTCTAAATCACATTTATTACTGCCATACTTCAATGTAATATTTTCTGCTGGTTTTAAAATTCCCTCCGCGTTAGAGAAACTAGAAAACTTTTAAAAGTTGTTGAATGAAAACTTTATTATAATATGTAGTTTTGAATGCTTTATATGAAAATGATGACTATTGGCCGTTTCAAAGTTAAATTAATACATTTACATACTTTTAAATTCAAAGTTTTTCATAGGATAGGTAGTGAGTTTTAATTTTTGTGTATAATGTGCGTATAAGAATTTAATTACCATTTCATTTGATAAAAGAAAACGACATCAGGAAACGTACATAGGTACTTCAGAGTTCTCCATAATATTCGTTAAGTGTTTAAAGTCCTCCAGACACTAAAATTTTAAATTATACACACTATACTTTTAAATTGAACACGACGACGTCATCACAATTAAGTTACATTAGTCATACCAACCACAATCTGAAAACCACCTGAAAACTGTATAAAATATTCTCGCGAATGTCTCCGCTTTTGACCCATTTTTAACAACTTTGACTCATTTTAAGCCAATCCCCAACTTTTCAACATTCATCCGTGAGCGTACAACAAGCGCACATAACAACGAATATTTAAATGCCCCCAGACCTATATTGCGGGGTTCGGAATACAAAATAGCACGTTAGAATTGAGACATGTCTGGGCGGGCGACATTGAACCGGCGGCGCCTGCATGTTAATGTTAGATGAGCTAGCCAGGGCATTAACTACTGTAATATTAACGGACCTCCCGTATAAAACCGAGCCTTCGGTTAATTTTAGATCTCGAACAATGGAGAAAAGGTTTCGTTTAATAAAATGCTAAAAGAAAATGCATCGTACCCTGCTCTATCATTACAATAATAATAATAAACGCTAACACACTCATACCCCCGTAGGTTACTAGGTACCTGTGTCGCGGGTGGCATGGACTACACATATGTATATAACACATTACATTTACATCCATGACCCGAGTACAAATATTTATCTGCCACATAAATATCTGCCCCGGCCGGGAATCGAACCCCGGACCCCTCGGGTCGCAGGCAGGGTCGCTACCAACTAGGCTACAGAACATTACAATGCCCTGCTAAGACCTGCAGCGCAAGGAAAAAAAACAAATTGTTACAAAAAGGTACCTAGTACCTACCCAGCTGGGAATCGTACCCAGAACGCTGCATCAACGGCAGCGTTATTACCTAGCGACGTCTAAAATGTTTTGATATTATTTTCTTTTCTCTTAAGAAGCCTTACAGCTTTTCCTTCACTACAAGCCTAACGCTCACTTTAAAAACCCACCTGTTACCATAATATGCTTTGAAATTACCCTATTTACGAAGAACTGAGTAATTAAGTGTCAAGTTTGTGTGGTAATTTCAAGGAACACTGACTTTTTGTTTTTAAGGTTTCTCTCGCTTCCTTCGATCGATCGCTTATGAATGATACGAGCGAGCTATATGAAGGCTTACCAAACGGATGAACAAACTTAGTACACAAATATATACTCACGTTTCTAAATACTGGAAGACTCTGTACACCGGCTTCCGGAACACGAGGAACCCATCGCATCGCTCCATGGTCAAATCCTTTTCACTTCCACTTCACTTTACACTTGTAGACGCTTCATCATCACCGAAATGCCGAAACGTCTCACTAACACGGGTATACTTACGTTACTAGACGGTACAAAAGTAAGGCGTTCGTACACTAAATTGTAAGTATAAACGAGTACAAAATTTTTATTTGGTCCTTTAAGGTGATTTCGTTCTAAATTCAAGGCTGATTTATTATTGGATACGTAGGGTATATCTAAGTATTTAGTATAGAAGCACTTATCGTTGACTAAGTTATAATTTTAACGCCCCTACGGCGATCACAGTCAAATTATTTTTATTAAGTTTCCACTTCATTTGGCAGGTTTCCTTTTAAGCTTCTTTTCTGAAAAAACAACGTTAAAAATGTTTAATTTTGTGTTTTATGAATTCCTCGAAGAGGGAATTCTTGAAGGAATCCAATAAAAAAGTTTAATTGAAACGCTGCCGATATCGAGTATTTCCACGAGTTTCAAGTTATTTTAGAACGTTTGACAAAACTGATCAGTTTTCTTCAAGACACCTTTGTTTGAACAAGCACTTTTGACGAACTTTTATTGATAGAGTACCAAGCACGCATAAATCAAAGGAACATTCTTCACAGACACAATCAGTCATTAAACTCCGACAATTACGTCAACAGACTCCAGTGACACAAAGCGGACTGGCCACAATACAAAATGTGTGTTAGGTATTATTTATTATCATTACCGGAAACAACGCAGGACGCCACTGAATTTGCGACACAAAACGAGTATTTCATGCAATCACTCAATTAAAAATATATTCATCGACGTGACGATCTGTTGGCAATGCGCCCGCATGATGAATAGTTTTGATATTTTTAATTTTTTAAACTTCACAATTCAATCAAAGGCGTTGTGGACAGAAGCGACAACTCTTATCATTTCCAGCTACAGTTTATTTTTCGCACTACAAACTAATACAGTATCTTTATACATATAACTCTTTGGTTTTTTTTTACGGAATTAAGGTAGGAAATGAGCAGGCAGCACCGCCCTTTCGCTGCCGCCCATGGCAACTGTGACTGACGTAGAACATGGCTCGAATTAGGGACTGGGATGGTTAGTTTAGTTCGTAAATGGTTTAAGAATATCAGTTGTTTATGTTTAGTTTGTTAATACTTAATTAGTGTAAAGACACGGACTGATAGTGATAGCAAGTCCTGTTAGTCGATGTTAGTAATAGTCCAGTTAATTAAGTCTCTTCCTAATTTGGTCACAGATAAGTTGCCACCTGCGGATTGACATGTTCGCTACAGGCTGTGTGTATTCACTGCAGACGTAGTTAACATTATCACTTGTTTTTTGTGAAATCTTTTGTATATTTGAGTTCACTACATATTTAAGATTCACAAACAGACAACCATAGGGCCTCACGGCTCACGGTTCACGCAATCAATTTAAACCTATCAGTCTGGATCGCAATCGTTCTCGGTAATACGTATAGTAAACAGTAGAGTTGTCTGTTGTTCCGTCGAGACGGGTCATCGTGCTACAAACATCACGTTTGGTATTCAATACGCGGACCGGCTTCCGGCGACAGTATGTATCACACCTTACTGTCAACCTCGGTGCTGTTATCGATTCGTTGGTTTGTTAAAGGGTTTGAATAATACGTGATGATGGGCAATAGGTTATAAGATAAGGGATTCCATTGGACAACATAACAAAGAATTTTTTGCTATTAAAATTTTATTATTCGCAAAGAAAAATAATACTCTCCACCAATCCGCGCTGAAGCAGCGTGGTGGAGTATGCTCTAGTACTCCTCAATGATGAGAAACTCGTGCTCAGTAGTGGACCGTTAATGGTTGCAGCCAAAGAAAAATAATAATTAGCCATCTAATTAATTACGTTAAGTAATATAATTTTGTTTAAAACCTTTTCCCTGTTCTTAATTTAATGAAAAAATAACTTTTTATAAATTGTCTAGTAAGTACAACAATTTCCCCGCTAACAAATTACAGAATCTCGCTGACTTTGTTTAATTTCCTTGGGAGCTGCTTACGGCGCGAGCCTCCTATAATTATATAGGTCCTTGACCTCTTATACCTACCTACTTTACGAACTTTCATTTAATTTGCGTAGTTTGTAGGTACGTTCTGGACAAATCTTGCAAGTTGAACTGAGTTGAAGTCTTCGCTGCACCGATTTATACCAAACAGCTAAAAGCCACCGTAAGCAAACTGGCTATCCATTTAACAATCATCATTTAACAATATCTCAACTCCCGCACAACATCCTAGGGAGGAAGGGCTGGCTGAAAACCAGCGCTACACGGGAGCCCAGCCCCGCGTTAGCAAAAGCTGAGCCGGCTCCTATTGCCATTTTGTTTCATTTTAATTATGAGTATGATTACCATTAATACAGTTTTATTATAATGATGTCTGTGTAACGCATGTTGATGTTTTGGAAATAAATAGATTTTATTATTATTATTATTACTTACAAAATTTCGCGTTTATAATATTATGTAATAGGATCTAACCAATTCTAACACAAACAATTCTAAGGTGGTGCTGTATGCTTGTTTACCACGTTTACTACCTTATTGTCATTAAAAAACTATCTTCCCCCGGATTTCATAATCATCTATCTATTCTCGATGATGGCTGCAGCAACTCCGATAGCATTCTATATTTTCTCATCATATCTCTCCTCACTTCTCTACAAATAACTTCAACAGCTCTTCTCACCACTTCCCACTGATTTTACTCCTCACTGTTGTTTTTTTTATGGAATTAAGATAGCAAATGAGCATGCAGAAACTTCTGTTTACGTCCATGACAACTGTGACTGATACAGAACTAGACTCTATTTAGGGATTAGGATGGTTAATCCATTTAGTAGATGGTGTTAGAATATTAGTTTATTAATAAGCAAAGGACAGGGACTGTTAGTGATAGTTATATAGTCTTGTTAGTTAATATTAGTAATTTTCATAAAGCTATAAAATTTTACAATTATAATTTATCGATACTACGTACTACAAGTGCCCCTCCCTAATGGAAAACGTTCCTAGTTGGGCAGTTCGCCTGCGTGAAGACGCGCGCGTACCAACCTCCTTATCTTGTAATTATGAAAAACCCCTCAAAATCATTGAAATTACAAAAAATTCCCATTCATTGAGTGTGTTTTGAAATTCCCGTTCATTTAGTGACTTCAGTGAGTGATAGTTCAGTTCGATCCGGATCCAATATGGCTGAGTGTTGAGCTGGGATTTCATGTAATAGGTAAGTATTTCTATATTTCACACGTAATTCATAATTTTGGCATGTTATATAGTTTTAGTAATATGTATTAGTGTCTGTCAATGTTTGAAAATGTACGGTATGTAAAAAAATATGTTTTTATGATGCTTTACAATGACAAAGACCCCTGAAAATATAAATCCAGAACTGATCGTTCTAAAGAATATATGTATCTACATACAGGTCGTGAGAACTAGGCTGGATTAACGATATCTTTTACCTCTTTTACTATGTTGAGTTGATTTCAGACAGTAGAAAATGATTATTTTGTTATACTCAGAGCGGCTTGCGGTTATTCAATAGGAAACAGCGTAATACGGAAGTAACCATCTTTTAACTGAATATTATAAATGTAAGAGTTTGGATGTTTGGGGGTCAATTCGGCTCAGTGTTTTGGGAAGATTTTTATGTACGAGCGTTGGCTTTGTTATCGATATAGACCAAAATATACTCATTTTTCGGTCTCTTTATTTTGGAAACCGAATGGGGATAAACTAGCCATTTTGTTCCCGTAAGCTGGACATATAAAATTGCTTTTTACAAAAAAAAATAACCGACTTCAACCTTGATAAGTAGATATAACTCAAAAACTACTCGCCAGATGG
>DWJQ01001641.1:0-10702 GCA_018248915.1 Hesperia meskei straton | reverse complement strand
CATCGAGTTCGTTTAGGTTGATTCAGTTTGGGGTGCCCGCTTTAGGCTGGTGCTCGCTTTGGGCGCACTTCCCCTATATAAGGTAATTATTTAAAAAACAGAATATCATCTATAGTACCAATATAACATTTATGTACACATCCTATTTTACGATATTATAGATGTCATCACATAAAAGTGTGTAGAAACCTAAGTCCGGTTAACATTTAAATGAAATTTAAAGTTGAAGCGTAAGTTTTAAGGGTTTAATCTTCAGTCGCAGGAAGTATCATACCTACTCAGCCGCTTGATTACGGTTTCAAGTTAGCGAAATCCAATTTAGTAAAATGACACGCGACTCCTTTATTTTTGTTGTCGGCTAACAAGATTCTTTTCTTCATTCTACTAAGTATATAAAATGTGAGCCGTAGACTGTTTAAGATTTCTTAAACAGGCATTAGTGATTATAAGCCCCATAACTTAGGATCTCATAAACTCATTTTCAAAAATATGGCAATGTACTTATGTAGTTTCATTATTTTTTGTAAGTATTAAAATGTTTAAGTAAAATTTCGCGAAGACCGTCTCCAAACTTAACGCTGCAATAAACAGGTTCATACCTATTATGAATTGGTAGGTACCTACTTTTCTGTAACAAGCAAGCCAATTGAAGCAAATGGAAAATGGAAGCAAATGGAAAAGTTTCAGACATTGGAAACTATCTTAAAATCAAACAGTTTTCAAGATATACTATGTTAGAAATATATTTTTGTATTAAGCAAGATAGGTTTGACTGATATCAAGTTGCCCATTTAGTTCACAGACTAAGTTCCAAGCGCATGTAGGAAATGTCGAGCTCTTATCGCCACGAATAATTTAAGGCAGTCACACCTACATTTAGACAGACCATTTACATATATCAGATGCACCGTTAAGTGGATAGTGATATATGGGTATACTATTTCGAAACCTCAAGTGAGAGATAAAGTTGAAAAGAGTTCTTTTTTATCCTTAAATGGTTAAAGACGTCGGTATGAAAATGATTTTAAGTGGAATACATCAAATAGTTTCACTGGCTTCTTTGAAAGAATGTTGGATCATTCGTAGCACAATAATTTCAGAATTGGATAAGAAGGAAAGGAGGAATACGTACTTTAATTTTTTTATAAGTATTCTTTATTACCTTAAGGAAGATTGTTTTCTACTTTGTAGTTGGGAATTTTCATTTTAGCAGGTAAATAGATCAAAAACGGTTAACTATTCGTAATAGTCTTATAGCTCATTCGATAACTTCTTCTTCTCTGTTTTTTCTTTCTTTCCAAGAAAGATATGTAGATTTAGGTTAAGTGTAGGATAAAATTGGCCACTTATCTTTTTGTAGCTCATCTTTCTCGTAGGCTTTTAATATAAAACATATTTAAACATATCTAATCTTAATTAATAGATAGGTACTTTTTGAACCGTGAGTAGAAATTGTAGGGTAAGCATACTTTGTATGGAAATGCGCGTGGTGAGAGTTCCAAGTTGATTAAATTTAATCCAATTAAGTACAAAGAGGCTGAGAATTAACAAGACTCGTTTCCCTCCCAGTGTGGTGCTGCAAATATTGTTTTAATCTGACGTGGCTAGCAATAACTTGTTGTAGAGCGTGATCTACGAAAACAATATAATGAAGTATTGTATTTTTACTACACATTGATTAAGAAATTTGCATAATTGAAACATGATAATGATACCTCATTAATAAATAATCATTCTAAAGGAAACACCTGTCGTTAATAGTTTCGTGAACAATATAACGAAATAAAGAAGATAACAAAAATATATTAATGAAATCGCTTGGCCTAAGTTTTGTTGCTAAATAAAATTAAAACCAAAGTCAGATTAGGATCACTAATTTTTGTATCTGAAATTGATTTTAATTTTTTCAGTCATAAAATTATTTACTTACCTACCTATTACCAAATTTTCAATACACCACCTAAGTAGCTACGTATAGAAACGTAACTAAACTCAATTAATTACAGACTATTTTCTGAATAGGTTGCGCTGATTATGGTAAAATGGTTGATACCTGAAGGTAGGTACAAAAACTATATACTTATTCCTACAATCACAATAGGCATAAAATTTATATGTAGAAGTATTGACAACATTTGTTACTTCAACACAAAAGTTAAATATACTACCCGTGTAAACCAAATCCATTATAAACAAATTATTTAAATGGTAACAATATATTTTCTTGAATCCATGTTTAGAATGTAGGCTTTTGAAAGCGTATATGGTAATCAGAGGAGGCGGAAGATAGATCAGCGCAATTCCGTGGATCTTAAGGTAAAAGCCTCCGGGCTTATTTGAGACGTAGAGTAGGCTTAGGGATATGCGCGTAGAGATCGTACATCCACACGACTATTTTCCGCTGAACCCGTAATATGTTCCTGCTTTTGTGTATCCCGTTGTATGTTTCCTTACAGCTATGTATGAATATTAGGTTTTCATTCGTGTTAAAAAAACAAAGTTATTTGCCGGTTATGAAAATGTCATATTATTTTTATACTGGCAGTAGGTGCGTCATGATAATAATAATAATAAAAATTAAAGGCACATTTTTTAAATGTAGGACTTCGTTGTTACATTTTTTTTTCAAACTTGCTGCAACATTTTTTATTCTATAGGTAAGGCAAAATACCACCCTCAAAGAAGTGATTCTTAACTCCTTTTATCTTCTTCTTCTTTTAGCTTCTATATAAACTTCTTCGTAAACTTTTTAACGACATTAACCTTATAAATACATACGGGTTTTGTTTTGGAAAAATACCGCTGTTATAGTTACGGGAAACTTCAAGTGGACATAAATAAAGCCCGCAATATTTGGCGGTCCCATCTCGACAGGCGATGGGTACGGTACTGAATTTTACATAAGGCATTTCTTAAGACATTTTTAACCTTAACACAAATACAACAGGGTTCTCTTTTAATTCAAGAAATAAAACCGGTTCACTTACATACCAATCAAAGATATTAGACTCTACGTACACAACAACAAGACTCTTTTTGGAGAAACAAACGAACGCGTCCAATGGTATACTTGAAACAAAATTTCTTTACGAAACTCTACTGTCACGGCGTCAGTTTCGGAATAACTTGGATTAAATAAATTCTTTCAAGTGACATTTGGCGAAAATTGCTAATCAAATTTGTGTTTAATGATAACCTCCTTTAATAAATTAATATTACAGACATTACAAGAGACTTTACCTAAATACTTTAGAAAGTTTCTTGAAAATCATTGCAGGACTTTACCAATCCAAAAATAAAAGATTAATAATGTTTTGAGCGATATACCTATATATATAACTAATTGTTTACATATTTAGTGAAAGGTTTTAAGATATTCTTAAATATTGAATAGCCCTAACAAATGTACCCTAACGACGATTAAAACTTTTTCTACATAGATAAGTAGCAACGTTTTTGTTTACAACACAAAAAATCAGACGTGCCTTCAATAAGTCCATGTCAGGAAAAATTTTAGATGCGATGTGCACCCGAGGCTTTCATTTTAGCCGCTGCGTCGACATTTTCCTTTTATGATTACATTTAGCCGGTGACTTTCAATTTCTTGTTGGCTGCATTGGATATCCCGTCACAATACGGACGAAATAACCTAACCATTTGGGAATCGGTACCCACCTTTACGCCTTAATACAGCTCAAGAGATTTTCCTTTGTCCGTTCTATTTCACGTACGTCTCGACACGGATCACGTAAAACGTAAGAATATCTTACGAGACACGATGGTTTTTCTTTCGGCTCCATTTGACGGCCCAAGAGACTTATTATACTGTGTACACGAGATCCGAGGAATATTTTGTTCAAATATAATCGGGGATGCGAGTTTTATCCAAACAACATTCTTGTTTTTATTCAACTTATATGAGATATTGTTCGCCTTCGGCCCGATGGATATACATATTTGACATAATATTGAAACCGGGTTATCCTCACCCTAAATCTTAATATATCTGAACTGGTTCGATACATATTATTATGTTGAAAAGAAATCCAATTCGACATAGGTAATACTTACCTACGTTTTTGTTTTGTAACAACTTGTTACAAAGGAACTTAGAGATCCATGTAAATTGTCATTAATCCTATAAACTAAATTATATGGCTAAAAAATTTTGATATCGTGTGTGATAAAGTAAGACAATTTTATTTACTCATATTGCAGAACAGAATTTTAAAATCAACACAGTACGTAGCAGTAGCTATCGCTCGAACTGTATCACAAACAAAATGAAAGCATTGTGAAATTCCACAACAAAGGCCGTTTCAGCGGGTGCTTTTTGCTCCCTTCTCATTTGTCTGTAAGCAAGGTAAAACACTGGTTACCGTCCGGGCTCCAATAATATAAAACATGCACCCATATCGCCTCCCCGCGGCCACGTGGGTACAAACACCCACCCCCGCCCACCTGCGTTATAGGCATGTCTGTTCTGTTGTAGCTCTTACCGGTAGCCGCGCCATCTCTCGGGGCCAATTCGTTTCGATAAGACACGGGACATTTCTTTTTGTTTTGCATAACGGTCAATGGAACTACAGTATTGACGTTGTAATGTTTCTTTAAACTACAGTCATATCGTAATAGCGTCTCAGGCATAGGTAGGTACTCTACTCTACTACATTGTCAGAGTTATGATATTTGTCTACGTTTCTTTGTCTTGTGATGTTGGTGTTATTTGAGAGTAGGTAATGTTCTTGTTGTTGGTGTAGATAACTAACTAGATATTTTATGTAACTTTATAAGGACGAATTACTCGAAACGTATTTCTTAAAGTGAAAGCAGGTAGGTCTCCAGGTAATTAATAAAAACCTGTTTTTGAGGTCAGTGAGATTTTGTACTTGGTTTTAAAAAGTCAAAGTTTCAAAATTACACATCACTCCAATTTTAAAACAAAAATTGTATATGTTTAAGATTTCGAAATATACATTTTCAGCCGTAACTAATTGAGTACCTAAGGGTGGCGCGAACAAGTCTATGAAGCGTTATGAAAAAATGAGAATAATATAACGGGCTATATTCTCCGCTCGAGTGTAACACGTTTCGCGGGCTTGGGAGAACTGATTTTTGAGTTCTTTTAGGACATTATACCTATAGCTAGGTACCTACTTTAGACAAACAAAATGCGTCCATGTATTTTTTCATATAAATAGTCGAGAAACGAAACGGAGGTAAGTAGTTGTGGTGTCATCATTGCCTAGCCAGAAGAAATTACTGACTCTCAATTGGAAATAAGGTCCAACGATCAACCTTCGTGTGTCCACTGCTGGACTAACGTTGCCTTAACTTGTGCCATTCTGACCGATCATAAGCTTTCTGAATCTAGAATGAGGTATAGAAATAAGGAACTACCTCGCTAGTCAACATCAAACGCATTTTCTAATATTATTATTAGGAAGAATTCTGGTCGAAGACTACTGACGCGGGCATTGGTCACGTGCGAGACCAATTGCTACAGAACGACTCAGTTCGTTACATGTGAGCGGGTCTCAGTAGGTACTCCTATAGATTATGCATCTATGATGAATAAGTGGATTTGTATTTTAGTACTCCTACTAGGTAAGTTGCAGAAGCACATGAAATCGTCAAACCACGCAAAAGATTTTATATCATGATGACGTAGAATTTTCGTAATTTACCTACATATTTGTATTTAAATTTTTTACATCAATTACAATTTTTCATAATTTTATTTGATTTAAGATAAAGGACTTTATTTTGACCGTATAGGTACGTTTCCTATCAATTCGAATCACTGATATCTCCATAAAAAATCTTGAGTGGGTACTGTAATTTTCATTACATGGTTACCTTTATCTCTATGTACCAAAAACAGTCGAACCAACTTGTTAGATACAGTCATGTTATCTAATGAATTTCTGGCGCCTAATATAAACACCGTCTGACTTTGTCTAGATATTGAAAGGTAACAACATTGTTTGGGCGACCCAGCGACATTTCTCTGACAAATTACCTATGACTGCAATGTCGACAAGATTTTCTGGGATAACATTATCTATACAATTTTTATAGACAATAGTTTAAAATTTTGTTTCGTGCTTCGACAACGTTACATATGTATTTTATGTCTAGAAATCTTCGGTCGTCCTTTACAAAACGGCTGGGGACATTTTTCCAATAGGTACAAGGTTCTCGTTGGAAATAAATATTTTATTTTTATTCGTATCTAGTATTGCAGCTGCAACCTTATAAAGTTCACGATCGTAGTTGGAGTCAAATCATATTTATATTTCTAGACTAAGTATTCGATTTTATACGAGCACTGATTTATTATTCAAAACATGTTGTCTTGTAGAACAGGTTTCGATGTATTTTTTCTGTAGGTACAGGTTAGGTTACATTGGAGGTTAAAGTAAAAAAATCAATAGGTACCTAACTAATAAAAAACACATAGGTAATTTATAAATTGTTAAAATAGTTGCAATAAAGGTGCAGAATCGTGATCTTATAACTCATATCATAATTAACTTAAATATTTATATTTAAGTACAAAATCTTCAAAAATTTGACATATAAACAATATGTATTGGAAATATTAATCCTTTGATTAAAGATCGTTAAAAGTAGATAGATTTGAGCCAAAGAATAATAAATCAAAAAATATTTAAATAGGTACATATCGGCAAAAATATAAACACTCGAGATGATACATACAATAAATCAATAAAACAATCACGGTGTTCGTGTATTAAAATATACAGGTGAGTAGCCATCGCTGCCCCGCGCGTCCCCTCCCCTATATTGCATGTAAATGAAACGGGACGCGCGGGACCGATGGATTCGTTATTTATCTCTGATTGGGTTTGTAGGTATAGTTTTACAGGCTTTTGAACCTTGCAGGCGACAAACACTTTAATAACTTGGACTTGCTTTTGACCGTGTGAACGTAAAAAAGAAAATTACAGTTAGTACAATAGTTAATTATCTCATAGTAATTGACATTGTAACCAGGAAAACAATTTTACTGATTGAGATAGATGATTTAAGTAAAAAATTAAAACAAGTAAAATCGCACATGATTTGTTAAGTGTTAACCTGTTATCGCTTTAACTGCCGCTTTTAAAATCGGCGAAACAAAAATCGTTATTTCTAATATTTGCCTAATATGATCATTTACCTATTGAAAAAAAATTGAAGAAGTTATATCTTCCAAGTTATTTCGCAAGACGATAGTACGGAAGTTAGGTAGTTCGCTAAGTTGCGCCACGTAAAATCGATAGGTTCCGATCTCCGACTGTTTCTCCGACCCTCTTTTCAAATAAGGTCACCATTTGCGGATAACGAAGTCGCTATCAAAGTTTCACAAATTTAATCTTAATTAGATATCTACCTACTCAGTGAGCTACTTTAATAAGTAACTGTATCTAAATTTTAATGTAAAGTAGATAAATGTAATTAATATGCCTTGCACGAAAATTTTTTGCATTTGTTTTCTTGCTTATTTGAAAAATGTATTTAAATTTTTGTAAACATACTTAATTATATGTAGGTAGTTCTAAACTTGCCGACGTTAAGTAAATTCTCATTTCACCAACAAATATTTTTACATGACTACAGCTACAAGCTACAAGTCACCCTTCATTTAAAATTATAAACGCTGGATTATATTATTACAAAATAGGTAAACGACTAATTATAAAACATTTCTACCAGGTAAGGACATGTTAAACAACCATTTTAAAATAATTAAATTTACAGATGCCCCTTTAAACACTACTATAACTATGGGTATCTACGTATAAAACAAACTATCAACTTTGGTGTAGGTAAGTCTCTTATGTTCTCGAATTAAATAAACGCTTGTAAAATTTCACTAAAACGGCACACGAACAGCAACAAAATAAATTAAATATTATATTATTTAGGCGTAATACCTACCTAATATCATGTTCGAGATAAGCCCCTATTTCGTTTTAAACGAACAGTATTGTTAAATACCATAATATTGTTTAGGCTTATGAATACAATTCTTTGGCGGAACCAGTTGCGATATCGAGTTTGGTCGGGCTCGTGTATCGTTTCATTACCATGTTAGGAGTTTCACGCGATCGACCCTCAACGAATTGTATTTTTTTCTCATTCAACCTCAAGAAGCCTTAATCTGGCTGGTTGATTGGTTCTGTTTAGATTGTAACGAAATTATTTTATACGTTACTTTGTAAAAATAATTTCAATTTAGTACTTATTTATTTTATATTGAGTAACTGTTTAATTTATTATGTAGGGATTAAAAATTATAGTCATACGAAGTCATAAAAGGGTATCTAAATGTAATAAACTTGGCCTGACACGCTTCAATGTGTGTAGATGAATGTTTTAAAATGATTTACAATTCCTCATTGCTTTAACGTACGTTACCTTCCTGCTAAAGGTAGGTATATTATTTATGGATTTAAAAATCCTACAAAAACTAACCCCAAAAAATAACGAAGTAGGTGTACAAATGAAGCGACTCACATATTGTACCTACATCCTAGCACGTTCTATGATCAAAAGTACGCGTGGTTATCTACTAAAATAAGACACCACTTACATATTGATAGACATAGGAACAAATGAATCTATTTAGGCATTCATAGTTCCCCCGATATCTACTCGGGTTGTGTACAAATTGCACGTCTAGTGGCAATGAGTATTTTTCACAAGTCACGTCACGGATACGGCTTATCTGGTTTTAGCTTTGATGATAATAAGTAATACCGCAAAATATCAAAACCGTAGAGTTAGTTACCTAGATATCTTTACAATTATTTTCAAATTTTGGGATAACATTATGTACCTATTAAGTTACTATAAACGGTTGTGAGAGTGGTAGCGTTGTTTAAATTTAACATAAAATAAAAATATATAGGTAGGTACCTCATTATATAACAGAAGATAATCAGCTCTAACTAAGACGTCATATTATGTATAAAGGACAACTCAAACTAAGAGATCATAGGACCCGAGAATCTGCAAACTAATGTTATCTAGCGCGAATATCTAGCCCGGCCTACGGAATAGAAGACCGTTCGCAAATAAACTGACTCGGCTGAGCGACAGAGTGATAGAGTCATTAATTAATGTTAAGTCAGTTACACAGAATATGTTGATTCCGTTCTTCGTACAGTTGTAAAACTGTTAGGATATTCTTTTGATATTGACTACCCGATACCGCAATGGTTAACCGCAGGATCGCTGTTTCAAGAGTCCTGGATTCGATTCCCAGCAAGACAGAAATTCCAATGACAAGTTTTTTTTTTAATTCTAAACTTTTTTTAAGTCTTCATGACACCCATAGCACAGGGAATCATAGTGTAGAACTTCAGAGTGTGTAGCGAGCGTTATGGTATATATATTTATTTACTTCATTTCCATTTCTATTTCATCTCATAGGTACGTCTGTCTACATACCTACTTCGTAGTAGATAGTAGAACGCAGATGCCTGTGGCGAGAATGTCTCTTCCAGTAAGATGACACCTTGAGTTGGGATTACGAAGTGTCCTCTCCGAGTCAATATCAATAAATGGGAAGTTGGAAATTGGATGTGTTTGGGTTCATCCCGAGCCGACACTGTATGTAGGTAATAAGATAGTAAATGAGCCCGTGTTGCCACTCGTAAAATATGAACTCGCTGCCGAATATAACTAAATATTTAACAAGCGCCTATATAGACAGTTTAACAGATGTATTTTTTAAATTTTTACCTTAAAGTGTGTATAGTTTAGATAATATTAAATACCTTGGTATTGTTTTTTTATTTTATTTTGGAGTAACAATTTAGGTAGGTACGTTATACCTAGATATGTAGGTACATGTAGATTTTCAATGAGCTGGTAATGTGAATGTAATAATTGTAGCCATTGTTACGTAATATAAAAAAAATATTAATCTGAAAGAAAAAATTCACTAAAGTCCATTATGTTCCCAGATTCTTAGTTGTGTAGGTATTTTCATACTATTTTATCCTTATTTGCCCAAAAAACGCTAAACGTACCAATAAAGAAGGGGTTCTTGCAAATGCATATGCATAATACTAAACATGTGATTGATATTATTCAGTGGAATGCTAATTTTTAAGTTTTAACGGGTATTTATGAAAAGATACTGTATAATGTAACCCAAGCTAGTTTACCAATGAGCGCTATGCAGTCAATTCTGTTATCATACTTTCATCTTGACCTCAATGAAATTATAACTTTGCATACCTTTTTTTCTCTCGCAACATAGCCAGCTAGCCATAAATCTGTAACAAAAGGTAAATTATATCATTCCAAAATCAAAATCAAGATTATTTTGGGCGGGTTGCATCAGCCTACGAGGATTGATTTGACATTGACGCCGGGCGCATGCGTATTGTCCTAATTGGGTGCAGAGGGCTCGGTGGTGAGAGATAACGATATGCACTTGGTAGGAGCGAGGGAGATAGATATGTGTTGCACGTAAACTTGTTTCGAGACAGAAAGGTCGCTAACATGGCCGACCTGCCGCAAGCCCGCAAGTGCATTGATCAACATTTGTGGAGGATTCGTTCGCAATGCAATTTTAAACACAATTCTGTATTTGGAGATACTTAATTAATTAAAAATGTATGAATAAATTAAGCAACATGAATTTGTATGTAAGATGATATTTAACTTTGTATCTATTACT
>DWJQ01001640.1:0-10703 GCA_018248915.1 Hesperia meskei straton | reverse complement strand
GAAATGACTTTATTCCAACTAAAATTAGTCGAAGCGATTTTCGACGAAAAGTTGTTATACCAAACAAGAGGCACCCAGTAAGATATGTATATCGTTACGTTAATGCCACATCTGTAACCACTTATTATGGGTATCGTTTGATTATATTGTTGTATGGCAAGCATAAATTATATTTTGATTCGTATCAGAACCGGTACAGTAAATTAATGTTCATTCAGTTACAATTTTCTAAAATTCGACCCTTTCATCAGCTTTCGACACCAGACAATCAACGCTCAATGATTCATCAAACGGAGAACAATCGTCAAATACACATCACCACACGAGACAACGAACCGTGGCGAGTACGACAAATGAACATCAGGTACAAATGGCTGGACGTGTGACGTCACGCCTATCACAGCTTTGAGAGTGATTCATGCATGCACCAGCATCGGTATTGGAGCAAAATAAAAGAAAGCTCAGAGCGCAGATGGGCTGTTGTCATATGAACATGGACTAGGTTTTATGAGGTTAAAGAGTGAGTCTCAATAGGTTGGGCGTGTTGAAATTATTGTGAGACTTTATTCGGATAAATTTTTTACCGTAACAGTATCAATTTACTTATTTTACTATTAAGTATTTGGAAGTTCTAAAGTATAGGTTCTTACAAAATTTTCTTGTTAAATACCGAACAATCAACGTATAGAGCATACAACATAAGATCTACTTTAATTGTAAGTAAATCAATTAATTGCTGGTTACTAATAAATGTACCTACATAATTTAAATTTATATGTGGAAATGTTTAAACAAAATTTATATTTCTTCTTAGGCAAAAGTCTTTTAAAAATATAACATGATCATTTTAAATTATGAAATAAATTGCTGGTGTTTGCTTTCACAAGAAAATGTAAAATAGACAACAGTGGCGAAAATTTATGATAAAAATACAATTTGGAAGCTAAAATCGTCTATTAATTGTAAAAGAAGAGGAGTTTTCGCCGTAAATGTATGTCATGTCTCATCTATGCTACCTTTGGAATGTCTTTTTACTTAACAGTCACAATTTTTATGCTCGATTGTGCACGCTGCCGCAATCTGTTATACCTACCGTGCGTGTAGCTTTATTCCCGTGACGTCAGGCCTATTACGCGGTCACCCTCGCTTTGAGCTTTTATTTTTATTACAGCTTTATGACGCCCGTTCTAATGCCCGCGTCGTAATTGAAATGTTTTTGTTAATCTAGTAATTAGAATGGACGTGGCAAGTATCCGGATCATTTTAGTGGAATTCTTGATTCAAAATTCCGTTCTCGTGAGTTGTGTTGGGTCAAGTAGTGTAACTGATATGGATTAAACGGTCTTATTCGAATGGTGTTAAGTGGTCACTTCTGTCCAGAGATAAAGGAAACCATAAAGCATCTTACTTATATTAAGGAGATAATACATAGTAAGAACTTCACTACAGGGTCTGTTTTCTAACTAAGTCCCTACTAATATTCAGAAATTCCAAAGGCAGTTTCCAAAGGTTCACTCTTTCTGTCCTTCTGACGGCTTTTCACGCTTATGCCAATGAATCGATTTAGGTGGCCTTTTTGTATAGAGATAATTTAAGACTCAAAAAAAAGAGACAGGATATTTTTTATTCCGGAAATCATGCCTCAACTTGGTATAAAGGGGAGTGCAAGGGATATAAAAATCATTACAATTCGTCGTATCAGATAAGGATAAAATTTGGCACACGGGTAGTCCATGATCTGGACTGGGATTCCTCGTGATAAGTTCCCGTGGAATTATTTTAACGGTACTTAGTCGTTGTTTGTCTCATATCCGGGCGAAGCCACGAGTAAATACTGGTTCTTATTATATTATAAAATCTTTCTTAAAGAATTTCTTGTACTATCCAATGAAGTAGAGTTTCGAATGCTTTCAATGTTATTAAATTAGCGAAGCAAAACGAATTCAGTTGGTATTTCCAACTAGATGATTGGTCGCTGGAGCTTGCCTTTAACTTTGCCGACGTTCACAAACAAATCAGCTGTGTCAGCCATATCTCTTGAAGCGAATTACTAAATCTTAATAAAGTAACCGCTGCGCCACTGCAATAGGAGGTAGGTACCTACGGATGCGAACACACAGCAATTACAATCAATTTTACAATGAACAGTACTGCAGTTAGTTACAGGCATTAGCTTAAAAAGCAGGACCAAAACCGTGTATTTAACTCCGAGTTTGACCGCGTCCCGCGCTGGTGCAGTTTGATGTTGAAAGTAGTTAAACCGAGTTTTTAATCGACTCCAAAAAAGGAAGGCGTTTATATTCAATCGGTTGTTCGTGTATTCTCCACTATTTAGTTTTAATTTCGGGCTAGATGTTTGTTAGAATCTAAATCATTTTCTTTTTTATTTCTTATTTAATTTTTGACTGGCACGCATTGGTAATGCTTGTAGTTTTATTGATGACTGATGGCTCGGCTGTTTTTTTGGCGACATTTGCATAATACAATATGTGGCCTTCTATAGACATGGGTAAAACAGTAACTGATGATGAGGTTTGCAGGTCCTATAATCCATATCTAATGACAGTAAGCCACGTACAACGTCGTACAACTAAAGATACATATATTCTACTTAAAATTACTCTAAATAAAAAATAAATAAACATTAAGTAATTAAAACATCTTCGAGTACACATCATTTTGATTTATATGTAATAATTTTGATTCCAAATGTATACTGAGTATAAAAAGCAGATAAAGTAAATTAATTATGATGAAGTCACCGGGGACCCCAAGCCCAGGTATCAGACTGTAACCCAAAATTTACGGCTCAGTTGATCGGTTGTTTGCAAATCTCATAACAATGGCTGAACCAGTAGAGCCGCGTTTATTTGCTGCCTTTGAGGATCCTCCCGCTACAGGACCAGTCGACCCGAGAAGACAACGACCCCAAAAAACTCACCCTCTGAAGGGTAACACTAACCCTTTGAGAACCCTGTTCGCGCCGTAATTCGTTTTTAAAAATCTTTTGACGACCCCTGTGATTGCAAATTAAAGAATTAAATAGGTACGTCGTTTCTTCTTATTTAACTGGCTTGAGATCTCTGAGATATTTTTTGGCTTTTCCTGTACACTTTGTAATTATTTTATCTAATCTAAAAATCTACTTTCTAAAAAATCATTCTTCAAATCATTTATTATCGCGTGGTGTAGTAACTAGAAATTTCTAAACCTATTCAATGGTAAGGAGGTACCCGTGTTTTGTATTGAGTCGTTAATAGGTTCAATCCAAAAACGTGTTTAATAAAAAGTTATAAAACAGAACAAGCCAAACATAGGTAACTAAACCTTTATCAACGTTAAAGTGAACAAAGGCCACTGACCACAAAGTAGCGTTTTGAATACCTTCTCGAATTGGCTTTCAATTGGCTAATAATTACTAGCGGTCGAAACACGAACGAAATTATATCCTTCGCTGTTACGACGATTTGCCGTAACAAACATTTTCGTGTTCCATGCTCGCTAAACTTCGAAAAATGTTGGCTGAGTGCACAACATCTTGGGTAATGTTCCCGTTCATTTATTATTGACGCGTGAATGCACCGATTGTTGCTTATATACTAAGTTCCCTTAGTTTAAATTCGCTCCACTACGAACTACGAAGCACAACGTATGAATTATAGATAAATTGTTCTTGGGTGGCTTTGAGAAAATTACAGTTTGTGTTTTGAAATGTTTGTTGTCTAAGTAAGTTGTTGACATAATTATAGGACACGTCTTTTACGTCCTAGACTTTAGGTTTAGTACCGACGCTTACCAATTTGAACTCGCTTGAAAGTTAAATACCTCCGACCGATCCGAATGGCGCAATGGTTAATACGTCGCTGCCGCGCTGCTTCAAGGGTTCCTGGGTTCGATTCCCAGCGAGGTGGAAATTTGAATGATGAGTTTGTTCTCGGTAAGATGGGTGTGTTGTGGTTGTTATAATGTTCAAGTGACATTGCCGTAAATGGATTCCATAGATGGAATGACACATAAAGTGGTACCTAATTCAAAATCAGGGAAAATATATTAATGATGGGGTAGTCTTAATTTCGTAAATATTTGTAAGAAAAATACTATACAATATTACATTGGGCTCTTAATTTTTTGCCCATTCATGAATGTGCAGAGCCTTAACACAAATCGCTTCATTCACTTCATTGCAGTCCCATGCAGCTGCGTACGAACACAAAACGACAAACACACAGACAAACAACAAACAAAACAAACACGACACAACAATAACAGCCCGCCCCTCCATTTGCATCATAATGCGTAGGGACGGACCCGAGAGTAATGTCCGCGTAAACTTCAATGTAGTGATGCTAATTTAATATAAACAAGAGAATGAATACACGCTGGGTATGCATACGGTCAGTAGAACGTCTATTTAAATGTTTTTTCAACATATTGGGAGTACAATTATAAGAATAACAATACCTAAGTTGATGTTTTTTCAAGATCAGATTTTAGACTTTATTTTTGACAGCTTGGCTATGATTTTGAATTTCAATTCTAGAATCTTGTGTAACCAAATACTTTCGTGTAACCACAGTGTTAAAAGAACTCATAATTAAGACCTAAATGTCATTTAAAAAATTTACAACTCGATTGATTCAAAGTATTTTTTTTTAATATAAAATGTTACACATTCATAAGGACTCCCTGTGTAAATACCATGAGTAAATAAAGAACACGCACACACAATCTGAAATTAAAATGTGTCATTCTAATTTCAACGTCTTGTTTCATTTATTTCAATAGCCGACTAACAAGCAGACGAGCCTCCTGATGGTAAGTGGTCATTGCCATCCATGGAATCTGTAACACTAAAGGCAACATCAACGCGATATCGACGAAGAATGAAAGAACAGATAGAAACATAAAATCGCTACGAAACGTAACCAGTATCCTTCGGCGGTTCAACGTGGTAACCATTGCACCATACGGCTCGTAATACGCATCCAGCGAGACCACATGGCATTATATCGACCTTCCGAACCCCGTCACCCATAACTTGACAAATAATGGAGTAACTAATTGACTTGCAATATGAACAGGCGGCACCGACAGAGATTGAGTATAAATTCAAATGTACGTCTCATTTTTCAACCGACCCCCGTGTTGAAATTGCATTTAAAAGGCTCGAGGGACTGTTTGGCAGTGGAATAGTGATTTGACCAGTTTTATGGTCCTTAAATATTCTGCAGGATATTATTGAAATGTCAAATGAATTCATTTGCATGACGAATTTAGGAGTATAAAAATTCGAAATAGAAGTAGAATAATGTAACCATTTTGACATAGAAGAAAAAAAAACGATATCAATTTTTGAGTAGGAAACGGGAAAGGAGCGCTACCAAAAAGCTAAGGCTTTTAGCTTAGCCTTTACGAATAACACTGCAAGTGGAATCTTTATTGAAATTACATTGCCAAAGGCCCAAGACGAAGTAATAGGCTATCAGTAAAAAATAACAAAGTTATTTAATAATCAAAATGTTTAAAAAAGTGTCATTTATTAAAGGTACTAAAAATAACTCTTCAAAAGCCAAGTATCTCAATACAAACAAAAAGTGCGTTTAAAAATTCTTTGAAGGGATTAACCTCGTAAAATTTCAATATCCGTTTGGTCGGCAACTCTTTTAATCTTGGGTGAATTTGTCTCCAAGCGCCTTATTGAGGTGGAGACTCTCCACACTTATTGTTCACTTTAAGCGACATGTATGTTTGTATATTAAACGTTCGTTATCGCTGCCAAAAGCTCTGATTTCATCAGATTTTTCAATTCAAGTCAAATGTATAAATCAGATAAGTTTAAAATCACAAACTTTGATTGGCAATTTTATAACGGGGTTAGTATGCTAAATAACAATTGTGACTCTTGCAGGCACGGTCTAGGCATGGAATTATAGTCTAAAATATATGTAGGTAAGCGTCCATGGGCATACGAAACCGAAAAACTACCAAAAAGTGTGCAGTTTCCCTCGTCGAGTGAGCCGTCCCAGATGACAGGGCGTAATGATCAACAATGGCTTTCCCTCCACGGTCGGTGGTGACGGGATGGGATTATTTTCTCAGACTCCATTGTCTCATTGTCTTTTTTCCTTCCAACTTTGTTTACTTTTCATTCGTTTTTGAAAGATTAAGGAGTTTAGAACGCTTTGTCTTGCACAGCGGCGTCGGAGTGTTTTACGAGAAACGACAGTTGGAGATTTGTTATGAAGTAATTTTATTTTAAGTTAATTAATTAATCAAAAGTATTTGATGTAATTATAACTTGACCGTATAAAATTAAAATGCCCAAACACTTAATAAGTATATTTAGGCAGGATTCTGCAAAGTTACATAATTACCATGTTTTTGTTAATTTTCTTTGTTTGTAAATCTATGGAAATAGTACCTCAATCTATTACCATAGTAAAGTAGTTATAACCTCACTCAATAAAAGCAAAAGGCAAAACAGACACATAATAGCGTTAATTTTGTCCATAAATACCTCCAAGCAGGCATCGGTTTAAATTTTATGATGTGTATTATTAAACTAAACCAGTTCTTGAAAATCCATTTCCAGAACCGATCAACGTTCACCGTTGTGTCCTGACAGATGTTAAGCATTTAATTTTTACGGTCGGTGTTATTACAAGGGGTGATTCAACAATGAGGACATTAAAATTATCGAACCCCTCGAAGCGGGCCGCGGCAGGTAACGCAACGGAAATTAACGAGGCCTTATCGGCGAAACCAAATTAACCATTTCCACGGGAAATAGAATTGCACCTCCAACGGCTCCTAATTAATTGCTTATTGCTTACCTAATTCCGAACATCATCGGGTTAATTTAATCGATCAGTTCTCGGATCTTTGTTGAAATCGATGCAAATAAAGTATGATCATGAATAACTCTTAAATGTTTGTTTTATTTCTTTGACTAACAATGAAATGTCATCACAATATTAGTAAAAGGTAAAACTTGAACTTTGCTATATAAGAAGGACCAGTTCCATTTTAGCAAGATTGGAAAGAAAAAGAACATACTAACAAACAAAGCAAGTTAAACAAAAGCTTGTAAAAATACCGTTCCATAGCAGAAACAACAGAAGATACAACGTAAGCACACATTCGTATACATAAATAGGTATGTAGTGTATGTATTAGTACCGTAGCTACTACAAATACAATTACGGTGGAGTCTCGCTCGCGTCTCGTACGATGCGACGCGTGTCATCCTCGAACATTCATGAATATGAAGTTAGTATTCAGTTGCCATCTCTATGAAGCTCACTGTTATAGATTAGATATTATCTACTGTTATGGACCTAGCTCGTGGCTTGTATGATGTCTTTCTCTGTTCCATCTTTAGATTGCTTCCATTTTATTTTATTTTGCTCCCTGGACATAACTGGATTGTTTAAACTAGCTTCACTTTTTAATTTATGATTTGACTTATTTAATCTAAGCTTATCAACGCCGCAAAGAAAATCGTATCTGAAATTAATAACAATTCTAAAATAACCTCAGGAAGAAAAAATGCATAGGCAAACAAATATTAAGAAAAATATTGCATCTTCTGTTTTTAATTAATACCTTCCAGACAATGTGAGGATGCTTTCATAATACAAATTTAAAGATTAGCGAAAATTTTGTGTTCGCACATTTAGGCTTCAGCCCAGACGACATGGCGTTAGAGAAAGTTATTCAGATCAATAAATGCGCATTGCAGGGTGCGAAGAATGGGAAATATGGGCCAAAAGAAGCAAAAAACAAACACTCCAAACCACATTTAGTTTTGTGAAACTCGAATGAAATTGTGGAACGAGCAGCTTGTTGTGTAACTAAATAGGTGAATTGGTACAAAGTTTAATATTTACTACAAATTTTTTGTAAAATTCTGCGAATTTTCTGCAGAGAGCATTTAGCTGGAGCTGAAATCATGGAGCGAGATCGTGGCATCTGGCCGTGCGGCTCGCTGCGCGCCAAACTTCACTCCCGCCCGAATGATTCTCTGCTGTTTTACACTTTTATTCCGCTCCGACCTTTTCAACAATGTTTTCTTAGCCTTCCTCTTCTAACGGACTTCATGAAATTTTATAGACTTTAAAAAATGATTTATATTGTTTTATTTTTTACTAAGCATGTTTGGTGACCTATGTTCTACAATCATTGTATTTGTAAAAGTTCATTGGAAATAGAAATAAACGATCATGTGAATTGATCATAACAATCATCATTGAAATAACAAATTGTCAATGTCAACGAAGAAAACTCATACGCCACTCTCTTCGAAAATTTGAAATTGAAACTAATAATGAAATATTAAAGTTTAATATGAAGTTGTTGCAATCATGTCTGTTTACTGGTTTAAATAAACGCCGTTTATTTATTTAACTGGACCCAGGTCGCACGCAGCTGCCCCGTGGCTTGCAGTTCCCAAACTTTCTTCCGCCGAATAAATTCCCTGCTGTTTTTCCACTTTACTTTCTCGCCCGGGGCAGCCTTGTTTTCCTCGGCAACTCCGTCGCTTGTTATTCTTATACGAGTTTCAAAGGAAATTTCCCGCAGTCGACTTATGCTTTTGTTTATTCCTCGAACATCATAAGCCCCAAGTCGATTTCATTGGATGGCTTATTAAGTTAATCTCTTTTCATACAACATAATTAGGGCACCGTTTATTCGATGGAAATCGAAAACCCAGTCTCTGAGAAAGAAAAGTTTTCAACACGAAAAGTTCAGCCAGCAACCTTTGAATTCATTTCGCTTACTTTACTTGGAAACAAAACTTAAACAAGTCGTTTCTGATTTAAAACTGGGTCTAAATACAATACACCTTAATAAAATAATAAATTTCAATTTTAGACGTAATCCTGGGGTTTTTGATTCAAACGAAGCTTTGTCATGCAGTTTTTTCGTGTTTCAATCGATATCCGAGAAGTGCACGCGTTTGCACTGCATTGCTGCAACTGCAACCAACTACGCTTATTACTGCATTTATGCGAAGCGAAACAAAGAAATCATAAATAAAGTCCTGTCGCAGTAAGTATAGTTAGGGATTCTACTTTTGCATCTTTTTTATAAGTGTAATCTATTTGCAATTTCAAATTCTTTCTTAATTAATGAAAAAACAAAAGTGGCTTTAATGTCGACAAAGTACTGTTAGTGATAATGATTCCTGTAGTTGATGTAAGTAATGTGTCTCTTTCAAATTCGGTCACAGAAGCGGTGCTACCCCTGAGGACTGAGATGGTCGCCTCCAAAAAAGTAGGACATAAAAGTACTACGAATATGATTTCTCACCACGTTCATAATATTGCATTGTTAGCACATTTGTCAGTAAAGGAATGCAGCGGTCTGTGGCCACTTATCCAATTCGTAAGTCAGCGTCACCTCTGCGCAATTGCTTCGTGGGCTCGCACCAGTTTAGCTCGTTAGTTAGTGTTATTCTATCAGGGTATTGAGTAAGGACAGTCTAGATTTATATGTTGTCTTGTCTTTGATGTTATACTTCATATTTAATCTTCATAATTCTTAACAGTCCTACTGTGTGTTTGTATCACATTAGTAGGAGAAGGGTTCTACGACACGCAAATCATGTGAGGTGCGACAGAATTCACACACCTTTGCAAACTTTCCAGCTTGCAAATTTTCACAAAATTTTACCTATTCTTTCACAGTCGTAGCGAGTGAAAATTAAATTCTTCAACTGCACTTGAATCAGAAAAGTCATAAATACCCGCCCTGGGATACGAACCCGAACTTCCCGAATAGGAGGCTGAATTCTTAGCAAATTATCACCGCCATCGCTGTCTACTTTTCAAATACTTGTAAAATTACTTTTACTTTACCTTCCTTACCACAGTGTAACGAACCAGACCTACTATAGTATACACGATTGATACTTTAAATTAGTTCCATAAATACATGTAACGAGATGTCGATCATAATTTATTAACACGATGACATAATCACATTAAACTCTGAAGTTTATATTGCCATCAATTCGCCATAAAACTTGAATTAATTCTGAAATCAATTAAACAGCATGGAGATAAATTAAGTGTACATACACGGTGTCAAGCCTTAATATATACGCCATTTGAACCTCGATAAATTGACAAACCGTGTAAGTAACGTCCGTGTAAAACAGATTTACTAGCGCCTCGAAGGAAGCTACTATGATGCATGGATTACACAGGGCTTCCGAGCCTCACGTGATATATTGAATGTGTATTTTGTCGGTATTTTCTGCGCTCTCGCTACATGTAATTTTTCGCACCTCACGTTCGATATCAATCTCTGGCGTTAGGCTCTTTTTCGACCTCACGCGATTTGTTTGCTAGTTTTTAACATCCAAATGTCCAAAATTTTTACGAAGTTTTATTAAACTTGCAATGTTTGTATGTATGTTTGGGTTAAATCTTACAAATTTACTTAGTACTCTGTACTATATGTTATTCTTCGGACTTGAAATTTTGCTTGACAATCTAACTTTATCTCTAGCATGATCGTATATAACGCTCAGTATTGCGTCCGCAGCGTTAATAGTACAATAACTCTAATTGGTTAGCGCTTATCGGTATAAAACCGGTTAGTTTTTTTATGATTAATTATTTTAATCTTTGTCTTCATTACATGAATTTTTATTGACTTTAAACCTTCAGGTTCGTTTTTCGACCGCAGTTTATTTT
>DWJQ01001639.1:0-10703 GCA_018248915.1 Hesperia meskei straton | reverse complement strand
TCACGGGCGCCGTGGCCGACGTGCGCATGGACTGCCTGCCCACGCTGCCGCTCTCAGGTTATTGACCCCAACCGGCCATTTGATACCACAGGTCTTTTGACTCCGCAGGGCTTATTATAGAGGTACCCGGAGTACTGCTTCGTGTACGTGTCGCAGGCCGTCACGGGCGCCGTGGCCGACGTGCGCATGGACTGCCTGCCCACGCTGCCGCTCTCAGGTTATTGACCCCAACCGGCCGTTTGATACCACAGGTCTTTTTATTCTGCATGGCTTTTAACCATAGAGGTATATACGGACGTGCGGATAGACTGCTTTCCTTGATGATGACCTTCGCAAATGAATATGCCGGCCTTTTGATTATCAATGTATTTATTTTATATTATCAATGTTCCATCTTAAGCAAAGGGAACATCAAAGGAAAGGGAAAGGGCTATACTTCGAGGCCGCGCCACAAACATAAAGATCCTTTCCTTACAATAGTCCAGTATATTTAGTGCTTTAACACCCTTTAACATGTCCTATACATATTTTCTATATTTAATTAGTGAATTTCCCCACAGAAGGTGGCGCAGGCAGCTGGGGCGAGTGGTCGGCGTGGTCGGCGTGCCCTGCGCCGGCGCACTGCTCCACGCGCACGCGCAGCCGCCACCGCTTCTGCGACTCGCCGCCGCCGGCCTACGGGGCGAAGCATTGCGAGGTACTATACACATAGAGAAGCATTTATGGAATTGCCAATCCGGCCAAAACCAAACTAGTTATAACTTGACTAAGAAGATAGTAAACTCATGAGAACGCTAAAATTTCCTTTTTTATGGCAACAGTAATTATAGTTTATAGTAACGCTCATGTCATTTTGACAACAAAGTCGAAAATGTTATATATAGTGTTGCCAGTAAAAGAAATTAGTTCCATGAGCGTATAGCAATATGGCGAGGTTTTTTATAATCCTGGTCAACCTATTCCTATGATCATAGTTCCATTCAGGTAGTAGGTAAATATTTACTAAGGGCAGTTTTTAGATCCCATCGTCATTCTTAAATCTACCTTAATCGCATAGGCGGAAAGCTGGAATTTGAGTGCCATGCAATTATGACGATTTCCAGACCGAATTCGAAGGTACTTAGAAGTCTTCATCAATCGCTTACGCTAAACTATTAAAAAAATTGGTAAATTTTATAGTGTTGTCAAATGTTTTAGTGCAAGGTTTGAGATGATTACCATCAATATTGTTTAAATAATAATCTCGAAACAATAAATGCATCGCCTCGGGATTAAAAATAAATTATTTTCTATTACTTCTTACAAGTTATTTTATTTTATTTATTTATAATTTTACTTTAATTAACACGGTAATACCAGTTACATTAATTAAAGAACAATCCAGCTATACTTCACGCTCACAAAACTTCAAGCATACTGTCAATATTTCCTTCCATTCATCCGCAAACAAGTCACTCTCAGGGTAAGTCTCCAGGAGAGTGTTCAGAGCGGAGAGAACACGGGGAAAGGGCGAGCTGGCTCTCGCTGCGGGCCGACAGGGCGGCACCGCGAACAGGTTGCGGCTGCACCGGGCTTGTAGGGCATATCGAGGCGGCAAAGCTCACCAACAATATCAGGGGCATCTATCTTTCCCTTCACACACATCCACACACAGGCACCAGATTCGAGCTTCGTTCGAACCAGAGCGTCGTATATCGTCATGGTACAAATAAGTCACAATTTCAACTTTCATAAACCATTAATTGTTTAATAAATTACTTATATTTTTTTGGAAGTTGAAGAGATGATCCTTAGGCTTTTTTATATATTCAGAAGCCGAAAGCTTAAAAACAAGACAAACCTATACCTGCCCATTTCCCAATTTTATTTAGAGTCGGCGCAACATAACTAAGTTAATGGTCGTGAATACATTATAGTAATCCCCGTATTAAAAAACATTGTATTTAATCACCACTCAGAATTGAATAATATTGAGTTTCAATTCTTATCTGCTTAACATGCCTTTATATAATTATTTAGTTCTCCAGTTTGTGTTTTAGATTTTACATAAAAATATTGTGTTTAAAACTTAAAACATCTTTGTATGTGATGTACGTAGACAATAATTATATTATAGTCTTTGCAATCATAAATAGGCGCGCGCTACTTGGCAACGCCGACAAATACAATGGGCGGGCGCGTTGCTAGGAAACCGTTTTGTCAATCGCATGTCGATTGTGTAATATGACGGCATTCGCGCATATTTTACTACGACTTTAATTTTTATATTGTTACATCCGATATACATTGATAAAAATGCCACCAAAAAAAGATAAAGAAGGAAAAAAGGACGAAGGCGCAGGCCACAAAGGTGGAGGAGGTTTTACAGAAGTTGAGAAGACATTTTTAGAACTGCAAGTCGCGGAATGTAATAGGAAGATAGCAAGACTTCGATCAGCGGTTGACGAATATGAGGTGCGTAATGAGGAACTTCAGAAGGCCTACGACAAATTGGATGAAGATAGAGCTGATATAATTGCCTATTTGAAGAAAACACTGAACGTAAAAAATGATGAAAATAACGAACTCAAAGACAAAGTGAAGGGGCTCGAAGAAACCAGGGAAATAGAAACAGCACAGTTTAAAGCCACAGTAAATGAATTAGAACGTAATTTTACAATTATGAAAGACCAACTAACTTCTGAAAATAAACTACTAGCTGGAAAACTTAACACTTTGGAAGAATTTAGAGCAATTAGAGACGATTTAATGAGAAAATTTGAGAAACAGGAACAAGCTTTCAAAGATCAAGAAATGAAATACAAAAGAATAACTTATGATGCTGAAAAGAAGTTTGTTATTGGCAAAGACAAGTTAAAAAAGGAAATGGAAGCTCGACTTTTACAACTAGCACAGGATTTTCAAGACGCTACCGAACTTCGAATTGCTGCATCTACTCATAGGGTAATCAGGGAAAATATTGCTATAAATAATGAGTTGGACAGTATTTTATCTACACAAGCAAAATTAGCCGATCAAAATGAAAAATACAAGGAGAGCGAAAGAACAGCTCGAATTTCTATGGAAATGGCTGAAGAAGAAAGAGACAAAGCTATCAATAAGACTATCGTCCAACTAAAAGTGATTGAGCAACTAACTACGGCATTTCAAGATATTAAGAAAGAAAAAGCGCTATATGAGAAGAAAAACTATGATTTTGAAACTTTAGAGGCAAAAATTCTTAAGCTTACCAGGGAAAATGAAAATTTATCCTTACAAATACGAATTTTAGAACAACACTTGCATGCTAAGCTAAGTGATCAAACTAAAGCCACCATAGCATCTTCGAAAGTTATAACTGAATGTGCAAAATTGAAGAAAATACTAAAAGAGACTGCAGTAGCTATACAAGCGGCATTGAAATTAGATGACTGGTCGACTAAGGATCCTACTAGAGAAGTGATGGATAGGCAATTGTTATTATCACGTTTGCTCGATATAATAACCAAACATCGTGAAATTCAGCAAGCTGAATCCATTGAAACTGTGGCATCATTCGGAAAGATTTACGAAGAAGGTGATCTCGGTTTCATTCCTAAACCAACAACAAAGAGGTCAGCTATATCCGCACCAGTTACATTCGGGTCCAAGGAATCGGTTAAGGAAAAACCTGAAAAGCATACACCTTCAGCGTCAATTATGTCATCGTCTCTTGGAAGTGTTAAAACGATTCCAAGCGTGAAACTTGTTCCACCTTCTTCTGAACCACATTTAGCTGTTAAAGAAAGCTTACCATCTTTCGTTACTTCGACTCAGTCAAGTGTAAGTACTGTTACGGAGCAAGAAGAGGTACAAGGAGAAGAAATGACCATGGAAGAGCAATTAGCTGCCAGTAAATTAGAAATACAGAAATCAATCCTTAAAGATCTAGCATACTCTCAAATGGCGTTAGAATCTCAGGCAAGAATACTTAGTCAACAAGAAAAGTTGAAAATGTCGAAATCAGCTATATTAGAAGTACCAGGTGAAGAAATGGAAGGTGAACATACTGAGGGCCATACAGAAACTGAACAAACAGAAAGTGGCGAGGAACATGTAGATACGGAATCTGATGTGACTTCAAAAGGTGAAGTAGAGGCTACAGCAAAGGAAGAAGAAGAAAAACCAGAAGAATAGAAAACAAATAGTACATTGTAAAATTTTATTACACTTAATTTACTTTATTTGTTTAATACATGTCTTTTAAACCACCGGTTTATTTACTCCATAATTCCTTTATAATTTAAAACAATCTTTTACTTACAACGCAACTTACAAGTAAGCTTACATAAATAAGAATAAGATTTTTGTTTAATTTTCATAAAATACAAGAATAATCTGATAAGCACCTTTTCACAGCTATCGCTTGTAGCCTTTATTGAAACGTAAGCTTTTGTTTTCTTAACAAGCTTTAACCGGGTGTTTGACAAGCCACGCAGTAGGTTGTTATCGTGGATAAAACCCGTTGCTAAATCGTTTTACTGATAGATAACATTTACAAACCAATTGTGGGTTGACAAAAGCCTCTTAATGCCCAATTCTAAATTGTTTTTTTTCTATCAACAGAAAGTTTTTTCAAACACTACCACCACAGTATTGTGCTGCCACTATGCAAGGTAGCATTACTATAATAGTTAGTGCCATAATTAAAGTTTCTTATTAGAGAGCACGGATCTGTCCTCATCATCGAGTTGTCCTGGATTTGTGGAGGGGATAGGGGCCAACACAAGTATCGCAAATAGTCCTGCCACCTGGAGGCCTCCGTCATTGTTAAATATTGCTATCTCTCGATAATTACCGGGATCGGCGACTTTGCGTGCCCTGAAAACCACTGAAGCGCTTAAGAAATAATTGCCACTCATTCAACTACCGTCCATTATTCTGTAACATTATCGATCAGTTAGGATCGACGCAAATCGCCGGTCTGTGAGCGCTTTCGTAACATTCCTTGTTCAATAATCCTGTTCTTTTATGTCTCTCGAGTATTAATTTATATTTTACATTCGGGAACTAAAATCACGTTTCCAGATTGTTACCGTACCAAGGTGGGAGCTGAATGTACGTAAATTATATTTTCTTTTTAATACAATACAGTAAAATTCTTTGCGCGAAACCTTATTAAAACGCCAAGTTTACTTAGCCTGTTTCAAAATTAATGACGTTTGCTTCGCATGAATGAACTTTGGATTACATAGCATAACCATTGTCAGCACGGAGTATATTCAGTGATCGTTACACAATTTGTGCTATAAAAGGTGTACTGTACATTATTATTTAAGTATAATGAGCTACCTGCAACAATAACTGAGGAACGAACTTCTTTTGGAAAAAAAGATGTGAAAAGAGTCGGCGGCGATTTTTTGTATTGTATCCATGAGCGACAATGTCACGAGTATTTCATAAGTACAATCTCATGACTCGTCCGCTTTCTGCAAGTCCTTTTAAATTCTATTAAATAAGAGAGGTGAGGTGACAGAATTCCGTCAATCTAGGGAACTTTATTCGTTACATATTGGAGATGTCGAAAAAATTCAGTTATACAGAACCGATTTTTTACAAAACAACTCAGTAATGAACAGGCAAAAGTAAGAAGCTGCTATTGGCCGGGGATATTGGTTATATCAAATGCATCACCAAGTTTTTATGGCCCAAAATAGAATAAAGACATTTTGGAAGGAAGTCCTTATAAAAAGACCATTCGTAACTTTTTAAATTGTGTTACCAGGGTAAAGCAGTGGAGCTAGCAGCGTGCGAATGCACAGAGAAGCCGTGGGCTGGAGACTCCTCGCTGGTGGTGGCGGAGGTGGGAGCCGGCTGCCGCTGCGGCTGCGTGCTGCATCTGGCGCCGGCCGCGCGGCTGCTGGCTGGATCCGCCAGGGCTTGTCCTTCCAGATCCTTCTGGCTGTTGCAGGTGAGTAGCTGTAGTTGAGTTTGTGGTGATCTCGCATACATGACCACACGCTGGTGGTGGATTTTAGAACATTCTAGACGCGAGAATAACTTCAACAAAATGTCACCAACTTCAACATCGTTAAGTAATAAAATGAGAACATCGTCGACGTAGTCGAAGCACAGAGTTAGGTATATACTAATAATGAGACATTCCTCAGAAAGTACTCGTCATATGTTGCTAAAATTTAAACTCAACCACGTGACAAGCACCAGCTTTCTAGTATAAAATAATTAAAAAAAATTCCGGATCACTAGACCTAAATCAACTAGCGGTATGAAATAAATCATAAAAAGAAAATCGTAAAAATCGGTCAAGCCCTTTTGGATGGGTATACCTTTATATGGACGAAACTAATAAACTTTTACTAATGAGTAACGGGCTTCCATCCAAATAGTTAAGAAAACTCGGTGACGCGAGTCAGAACCTCAACAAGTCTTATTCAGAGTAAATTTCACAAACTTCTCTTATTGTCTTATACGTGGGACACGAACGTAAATTCTTACAGTAAAGAGAGTATGTTATCACGGAACTTAATTTGATTTGTTTCAGAACAGTCCTTTCAGTGTGTGCGTTGATATATTCCTTTGTTTTGATATTCACATGAGATTTATTTCACTCGTTATTTGTTTGGGCAGAATCTCGACATATTCGAAGTTTTTTGCGTTTGTTTGTCTCGTTTTCATAAGGGTAAAGATGGGTTACTCATGAAATCTAAGATAATCAATCGCCTTTAAAAAGCGTTGCCTACCTTTGGATTAGTTGCTGAGTTCTCTGTAGTTATTCATTCATACTATAGTGTGCTTGGTGTAACATTTAGTGTTGTTGTATTTTAAACAGGTCACGAACAATTGCAATAATGTAAAAAAACCTTGCGAATAATAAGGTATAGGACTTAAAAGATAGTTATGACAATGTAATTAAATACCTACACATTGAAATCGTCACGTCTAAAATACTTACCTACATACCGCGACCTAGTTTAACGTCATATTCCTCATATTTCCTTCCATACTTAATGAGGTCTGAAACTAAATCGCTCAGAAAGTCCTATTCATTTATCTCTAAAGTGGCATAAGCTAAGCACTCAAACTCAAAATGAACCCTCGCTCTCGGCCGTAGAATCTTATTCGCTGTAGCTTATTGCACGCTGCTATATGCAGATAATAATATAACGCTTCACACTCAAAGACCCACACTAGGATTCCCTGTCTCGTGGGTGCCTTGGACAACACACAAGACAAGGACACACACCCAGACCGAGAACGGAAATTTAAACTCATCATTTAAATTGCCGCCTCGCTGGGAATCGAACCCAGGACCTCGGAACAGCGATCGGCGTGTTAACCATTGCGCCATTCGGGTCGTCAAACAGCTAAGCAGATAAACAGCATACTTTATGTCCCTTGGAGCTGCTGCAGTATTTTAGTCGATTTTTTTTAATTAAAACATTTAAAGTATAAGCACCGAATAACCGAAATTATAAACTTTATGAAACTTCCGTATTTGACCACAATATCTATGATGCGTGTTTTCGATTTTGGTAACGCGAATTTTGTGTTTTCGATTTTATAAGGCGGGCTTCTTTAAACTGAAATAACAATTTTATTCGTGACCCGAAAAATGTTTTATTCCAATTTGTTGAATATCTTTATCATTCTATAGGTATTTATTACATACAATATTGTTATAAGGATGCATATTACCTCTCTTCACTCTCTTATGCCTAATAGCACACTCTTTAATAATATAATAAATGTTCTACGCTAATTTTCACCTCCTCATTATTCAATATTTTTTGTTTTAAATTCTTCTCACATGCTTGCTTTGAGTGTGCTGGCAGGTTCACTTTTATTGCTCTTGTATGCTGAAATTTCATCAGGAATATTCTAGAGATCGAAGAGCTTTAAAATTTAAATTGCACTACGGCAAATTTTGACTGGAATCTTGTAGCGATGAGCTGAAGTTAGAAAAATATTGGAATTAGGTAGTTACGAGTAGGTATATCTGCGAATGCTCGACTTTTGAAATGTTTTATCCTTGCTATATTACGGCAATATTTAACTCGGGACGAGAAAATGGTCCACCCTTGCTTCGGTATTCTTATTTTTGTACCTTCGACGCAAAGAAGTTTATGTCTGTGTGTATTTATGGATAGCTCGATTTCGATGCAGTTTTTCCATTCAAAAACCAGTTTCCTTTTGGTTTTTATCTGTTTGGTAGAAATTTGTTGGTCCAGCAGTACAAAAGCGATGCCATAGACAGACAGATACACCCCCCTCCCACACACACACAACTCTTTTCTCAAATGATAGGTACATTTTTGGGATAAAATTAAATCATCAGCTATAAATAAAACACGAAAATTTATTTAAGCAGTTTGATATCCATGAGCGCATTAGAGAATTTTCTTAGTCAGAAAGTTTTTAAATTTAAAATTTCCAGATATTGGCATTTCCAGTTTACAAATTATTTTGTTACAGCATTAATTTTTGTATTAACCAACTTGTTCTGCTTTATAAATTTCTTTCCAAAGGTTCTGTTCCAAAATTCTCTCTGTTCGTTGAAATTGCTAGGCTATAACTGCCTATGTTTATGTTTGATACGTAAAAAAATCTACCCACATTACACAAACAGATGAAATAACATTAAAAGAGCTTTATTACATGCAGTATAAATCACTGCCGCGGCGTAAATCACATTTATTATATCAACCGGCCGGTGGCGGCTTACCTGCGCCCCGAATATTGCATGGAACTGTCAGTTTAATATCGTCTTCGTTAAATAATAGGTATATTTCAACGTCTGTTAACTGAAATAACTATCCTTTTCCTGATTTCAGTCTTGTACTGTGTCGGTTACAGATAAAGTATTCAGACATGAGTATGAATACATGATCTTTTAATACCTTACTTCCATTAAAATTGTTTAAAACCTTATCTTTCTCAATACATAATTACAGGTACTTTCCATATAACGTACTTATGTTTTCAAATTTCAATCAACTCTAAACTTTAGATTTTAACGTGTACATAAAACAACATAGTACACACTAGTTAATACCCTGCCAACTTTAGCACCCATAAACGTTGCCCAAGCATAGCTCAAAATCGTAATAGCCATGTAACTTTAGTTGGGAGCGTTGGAACAAGTTATATTGAATTTGTATCGTTAAAACGGACCATCAAAACTCTGCCAGCTATGCAAACTACGACCGATTTTAACAAGTTGTTGCATGCAGTTTACTGGGCGAGGTTGCGTTAGTTTTCTGAGTGTACGGATATTAAATTATCTTTAACCTGTGGAAATTTCTAGATGGTTGGCGCGACGCTAACAAGGGCTATTTGCACTGTCTCGGCAATTAAACGGTGCTTGTTCTAGTAACCTATACTTTAAACGCTTTTGATTAAAATAACGTTATTAATATTTTAACTCAAAGTCACGACACATAAAACTCATCCGTAAGGTACTGGAGTAAAACGTTTTCTTTTGAGTGTTGACAATTACAATGTTCTTAGGCACTTTTGTATCAGCTACATAAACGTATATCTGTATATTTTTATTTTACATTGACACCAAGTTCCAAAGGTTAATGTAACACTAATGGTTGGTTCGTTCGATCGTTGAGACGCTAAACTAGTTAAATAAAACTTGCAATAGTGGTCCTAATGCAAACGCTTCGTCGAATTAGTGCGGCAAATCGAAACGAAATCTCCGAATAAACTTTATTAATCGAATCCGTTAGCTCAGTCGTTTGGAGAATGTTTGGAGCAATTATTTACAGAATAAAATTCCAAACCCAGTTTTGGGCAGCGTCAGCGAATGGGTTTTGTCAAACAAGTCCAACTTAATCGAATGATCTATTAATCGCCATTCGTGAACAAAATCGATTCGGACCTTTTCAAGTAATTACGAGAATTAGAAGTTCTAAAAGGCTTCGGCAATAATCAAACGAAATACTGTTAAACTTGTTGAACTTCACTTAGCCTTTTAAACCTTTTGGAATCGAGAGAAGGTTCTACTGATTTTGAGATCTAATCGTTTTGAGATCACTTCAACTACTTGACGCTTGTAGGTGTTCAGATACTTGTAGTAATTAGACAGTGATCCAACGACTGAGAATTTGTTATTTACTCTATCTTGAGATATCGATCTGTCTCGTCTCGTATCGGTCGTTAAGGAGTACAAGGCTTTGTATTATCTCATTTGTAGTATTATCTTATTTGTAGTATTTCAATACGACATGTTTCAACAACAGTCTTCTAAACCCACATCTAAAGCGTTTGATCACCATGCCGATTATATTGGATTGTTATCAAGATAAAAATAATAAAGCTATTCTCCAAAATATTCACACTTAGCAAAGTTACAAAATACCTCAGGCGACGGAAAATTATTGCTCTAATCATAAATTTAGCATAAACTGCTATAATTAAATATATATGTGGTTCTATTAATATCTAGTACCTGCGCTTTGTTTAGTAGTAGATATAAATAAATAACGGTACACACTCAAAGCCCAACACTAGGATAGATATGAGTCCTTTTTCTGTTTTATTTTAGTCCTTGCTTCCAAGAATTGATCAGTTTCGGTTCAGTGAAAAAATCCCGTAATTTATTTACTTACATTAATTCAATTCTTTTCAATAGAAATCAGATATCCATACTAATATTATAAATGTGAAAGTGTGTTTGTTTGTTTGTTTGTGACTCTTTCACGTCGCAACATGACTAT
>DWJQ01001638.1:0-10705 GCA_018248915.1 Hesperia meskei straton | reverse complement strand
TCGCTCTGGATTAAAAAAAACGCCCTCGCCGTAAAAATATTATTTTGCTCCCTTGTTATACAATCATCAGGGCTCTAATTCTGCTAATTTATAAATGCTTCAATTGCAGCTCGGTTTAATACTTTGACACATACACCTCATACAAAGTGTGTCAAACAATTCAATTGAGACCCAATTAACCCATTTATAAATTAGCAGAATCAGGGCTCAGTTTTTTCTCTCTTTTATTGGCTGAAAAAGCTTCGAGTATGTCATTGTATAACACGATTGGCATGAATAACGGTGACCACCTTCCATCAAGAGACTAATTTCCCACCTATTTACTTTAAAAAATTCTTAAAATTTCAATTAAAAGCCAATTATAACATTTTACTGCCTGTTTACCTACAAAACCTACCGAAATGATAAGCGTGATGGGCCATAACATCTTGAATATAAAAAGACAATTTTCATAAGTTCCGGACAGAGCAACACAAAAAGTTGATGTTAATCACAGCGACCCTCATCATACGCTCATCAACTTTTTGAGGTACCTTTAATTTTGTCAGACAATTTTTTGTATTTTTATGAGAAGTTCTTCTTGACAGTTAAGTTTTTTCGGATTTAAAGCTTTACCGATATTGCTACTCCTCAGCTGAGAATATTTATCATTCGTTGACATTTCAATTTTTTTCCTTTTGTCTAATAGATATATTATATGTACCTATTCCGGCAATTAACGTGGACAGAGGCGTGAGCCTGCAAAGGCTCTGCCGAAAATAACTGAATGAGTTTTCAGAATCCTTAACCACTATTATGTTATTAACTTAACAAAAAATAATAAATACCTTCTTGTGTGCCTGCAGCAGCGGCTCTGGCATTTTCTTCAATAGACTTCAAGATCTCATCGGGAATTGGAGGAGGAGTAGGAAGATGTTGACCCTGAGGTTGGTATCCATTTTCATCAGCAGTGTAAGTGATGGAATAGTCCTGACCATCGTCACCAGTATAACCAAATGCTCCCTGAGCCCTCACACCGTTTGCCGCGTTTCCTGACTCTTCAGCGCGGATGCCGTTTGAGGTCTCGAAACTGTATGCAAAGTTATCCCCATCATTCTGATTATCGTATCTTAGAATCTGGGCAGCTTGGTCAGCGGCGGCCTGGGCCCTTTGGGGTTGATGTGGTTGGTTGTAAGACTGGACGTTGTATGATCCCTGGTTCGAGCCCGAAGTTAAACCTTGGTTAATACCAGTTTGCGATGATCCAGGGAAGCCGGATTGACCAGCACCTGACGGGCCAAATCCAGATCCGGAACCAGCTTGGTTGTAAGATCCAGAACCGTAGCCTGCAGATCCAGATGGTTGGCCAAAACCAGAAGGGCCGGATGGCTGGTTCGGGCCAGCAGAAGATTGACCTCCAGGTCGGAAACCAGTCTGCCCTGGCTGGCTTAGACCAGGTTTCGATGGTCCTGCACCGAAAGAAGGCTGTCCAAATCCAGATGGTCCAGAGGGCTGACGTCCAAAAGCGTTAGAAGAGTCCGGACCTTGGCCAAAAGATCCAGATCCAGGTGCTAAGAGAGATCCTGGGCTGCCACCTGCGCTTGCAGCACTTGCAGGTGGGAGGTAGGTTCTGTCCAGCTTGGCCGCATAGCCGCAGGCTACCAACGATATGAGTACAAGCTGCGAAGGAAAATATCTTTAGGTTACTTCAATTTCACTGACACTTTTTTAATAGGATAGAGATCCAGGCTTTCAAGCACTCCTAGTCTAGCAAAGGATATTTACTATAATCATGTAATTTAATAGTGAAAACAATTATTTTTATGCAAAAAATGTAATCAGCTTATTATACTTATTTGATATGAATTTAAGATAAAAAATTTAATCGGATTAATTTGGCACTAGAAAACTAGATTTTTGTTGAATTGAATTACGAATTATTTTCTATTCGAATATATTTTCATAATAATATTTTCTAATATAATATGAAACAGTTACCAGCTTCATGTTAAGCTGTTCTGTCTATGTTTGCTCACTGAATGTACTGGATGGAGTACCCATCCTATATTTATATCAAACGAAATTCGTTCACCGCACGTTACCTAAAAGTGCTCGCGGCCCTAACCTTTGACTGGCGGAGTAAGTGAAGATTCACGTCAGTGTGTGTGTGTGTTCTTGTGGGAGTGTGTTTGCACAATTTGACGATGAATTTGCGATAAGCTAATTGTTGTGATCGACTTTATTCTGTTCTCTGTCGACGGACCGCCCTAGGGTTGGCACAGAAAAGGTCATTAGCTATTGACTCAAATCACTTTTAAATGCTTTGTATAGCTTTTAAAAAGCTTCCTTAATAAAAAGGTCGACCAATTAAAGATGTATAATTGATTTTGTATTGTATCTTAAGTGGATTGTTGCTTAAATTGAAGTTTATTTAAAAATTATATTGAGGTATTTTTGTTTGTATTGTCATTTTTCGTTATATCTTTAACTGTTTTTTGTATTAAAGTAGGTATAGATTAATACCTAAATTTTTACCTGAAAATTTTTAATATTAGCTTCTAAAAGCGACTGAATATTAAAAATATTTCGATCCATATACCGCAATGGTTATCATGCTAAACGCTGTTTGAAAGGTACTGGATTTGATTCCAACTCATGAGGAAAGAATTATGATTTATGATAATTGATAATCTTTCCCTTAAAAGGTAAAATTGCCTAAAACTTTCTATTTGTTTATACATAAACAAGTAGGTTTAACATTCTTTCGTTAATGACCAGAGAAAGAACATAGTCTAGTAGTCACTTACTTAAAAAACCTTTTTTATAAAAATAATGAAAATAGTTATAACTTTTTACAAAAAAACAATCAACGTCAAAATTGATAATATAATTACAGATAGCTCAAAAGCTCGGATCATCGGAAGTCGCTCAAATTTACACGGGATTAATAACCAAATCGGAACACCCTGTCTAAAATTATGAGATAGATTAGGAGTTCTTTTACATATAAAAGAACAGTCGAACTGAGAACCTCGTTCTTTTTTTTAAAGTTTGTTAAAAAGCAATAACTATGCTAATTTGCCTCTGAGTATAGCAGTTTAGTACTTACAACTTACAAACGGTACGTTTCATGAAAAATACTTATAAGGCTAGGCCGTTTCGTGTCTATTGCACAGAAACAGAAATGATCTGACGCGTCATGCTATAACTATAAAATTTCATGTTCGACTAGTAGACAGTAGTAGACAGTGTATGCTAAATCTATGATAAAAGCTAATAAATAAAAGCTAGATAACTTTAGGTATTTATTAGGTATTTAGGTGTTTAATTTGCATCGGGCCCCAGGACTGAAGTCATAAAGACAAGCTGTAAATTCCCCACATCTAGAAAGACTGAAATCAGTCGTGACGTCAGGACGTGACTAAGAAATTCCTCATTACATCGTTTTCACAACAAATTCTTCGTGTATCAAACATTATGCTATGTCTATCTATTCGCCCTTCCAAGGCTGTTGCACTTACATGCATTCATTTCTGCATGCAATACGTAATTTAAAATATATTTGATGTAAACAAATAAGGCCCTGCGGGGATTACAGCAGTTTTGTAAGGAAACACGTTGTTTAGATTTCGAAAAGTAATATACACTTCAGTGCTAAATAGTGTTGCCAGATGTCACAATTTGCGAAGGATCTCCCGAGTTTTAGATGTCTGATTACTCGTTCGATTTACATATTTTTAATCGCGACACTAATGATAACATTGCATTTTTAAAATACTCAATAAAAAATGAAACTTTAAAGAACTTCCACACTTTTTAAATTTTAAAATTTGAACTTGCATTATTTCAAATGCTCGATTTACACGCTAAATGATGTCAAGTAAGTTGTGCATAACATTTTACTACCACAATATACTACCTAGTAAAAACCCTTTAAATCAATGCTACGGTCTACAACCTCTGAAGTCCAGAATAAACTATAAATTAAGCCACTTCCCACTTCCTACTACAAAGCACGTGACCCCTGGTGGTAAGTGGTCACTTACCACCAGATGACCTCGTTAGGGTAGACTCGTTAATGGGTAACACAATAAACACTTTTTCCTCGATTACACTCGGCCTGTTTGAACAATATTCATTAAAGAATCTATTTTACAATTAACTCGACAAGTTTTTAAGCGGTAAAGTTTTTATGTAACCAATTAAGTTAAGTAGTATTCTTGTAAATTACATTATTTTAATAGTGGCCTCTTGCGTGACTGGCCGCCTGTTCACATACTGTATGGGAACTTCGTATTGAGCAATGATGATTAACTGTATTAGATTCTATTAGGTTTTTTCATGACAATGTTAGGGCAACAGGGCTAGTTGTTGAATGGCTGTTACGAAAGGAATAATTGATTCGTTTCTATACGAGATAATAAGGGAATAAACGTATGTTTAAGTATAGGTTGAGTAAGTTTGTTGCTCGGCGTTGATAGCATAATGCTTCAGAATTTGGAGTCCCCTAATTAGGGGTCTCGGTTTAATCCCAAGACGCGCACTTCTGCTTTTTGGAGTTATGGGAGTTTTAAGCATTTAAATGTCACTCGCCATAACGATGAAAGAAAATATATTGAGAAAATCTGCACGCCGAAAAGTTCTCAAAAACTCAAAAGTGTGTGAAGTCTGTCAAGCCACATTTGGTCAGCGTGGCCTTAACCTTTTCAATCTGAGAGGAGACCCGTACTCAGTGGTCCATGATGGGTTGAGATGATGATAGTAAAGTTAGTTGATAGTGCAAAAATAATATCGCTAGCGAAACATGTCTGCAGTTATGATCCGATCTGTAAAATTGTGATAGAAAAATTCAATCAGCCGCGTTAGCTTTACACGTTATACGTCTGTCAATTTGTACATAATAATAACTACTCGTATATAAAAAATCAATCAGCCGTGTTAGTTTTACCCAATCCGCGTGACGGACGACCGTTCACGACCGTCTGCGACCGTTCACGAGATTCACGACCTAATCTACGACCGCCTGCACACGATTCAATTCCGACGTCACTCTGTAATTTCTTTAGCCGTGACCTCCGCGGTAAAGAGGTTAACGCAATTTGATTGCAGTCTCATGGTACGATTTTTTAATATACACGTTGCAATAGAGAACATACTTACTTGTTCTTTTTATATTACTAACTGATGGTGTATGTTTTTTTTAATTTTAAGTTAGCTATATGTGGAAGATATATGTACCTACCTGTAGGAAAAATAATATATTAAAGACGATATTTTTTAACCCAAGCATATTAATGATTATATTTCGACAGTTTGTGCAGTTGGTCTCATCAATATCAGAAACGGTTTGACCAATCTGAATGCAGTTTACGCCAATATATTTGAGATATTTTGGTATGTAAGGAACTCTGCCCAGCTTGGGTAGCTGACCGATTAGATGATATTTGTGGTGCATCCTGATTCCTGCTGAACAACAGACGAGGTTACGACGCGGTGATGGCCAATCCCTTTTTTCAAAGATCACTGGACTTTGTAGTATTCCGGGGATAGGGAACCTTCGGTCCTACTTCAGCTCCTGAAACTTTCAAGTCCTAAAACTTTTAAATCGGAGGATTTAATCAGATGTCGAACCTCCGATTCCGATTCCGAATCCAATAAATTAAATTTAAAAATTCTGATTTTAGTTCCGATAAAATGACATCCTTTACAACCCTGATCTATTCTGTTCACAAAAATACGAGGATTATGTAATGCAATAATTCACTATTTCAAGTAAGTAAATGACAGCAGAACAATACGACATTGAATCTAAAATACTTACATAATTTGGCTATTTTGTAAAATGACAAGAAGTGCAGTTGAGCCCTTGTCTTGAAGAAGGTGCGACATGTATATATGTAATAAAAATGTGGCAGATCACTGTGTCCAACAACGTACAAGATATCTTCACTAATCTGGGCATGGCCACGTGTTATGTTCGTTTCTAGTTGTGTTAGTTTAAGGAATTGAGTCTAACAATTTTCGATTGTAGATTAGCTTCCTGAAGCGAGGCTAGTCGACACGTTTCATCCAAAAGATCATGCAAAATTTCACCTCGGTCCAGTCGCCTTAGGATTTAGATATTACGTAAATATGATAAGAGCGTTAGCATACAAGCGCGTATCTTGACATTTTGCTATCTCGGTATAACAATAGCACAGAAAATGTTAAAAGTCAGAATGATACTGGGATATGTCAGCGTTGTTGATTTATAAACCAATATGCCACCTGGTTTATTCTGCGACAAGTCTGATGTGACAAAAAGACCACGCCTCGATGAAAAGGGCAGAATATGAAGATTTCATTTTGTTTTGTACGTACCGCGAAAGTAGACGGATTCGTTGCGTTTACACGACATACCCGCACATGAAATTATGTTTTATTTTGACTTTCATTTTCAAATTTATTGTTATATTTATTTATTGCTATATTTATAAAATTAGGTTATAATTATAATATACTAGTAAATCCGCCCTCGCTTCGCTTCGGGAAACCAGTCCCTTCAAAAATCTCTACAAATTTTAACAAATTATGTTATTCCGATGTCTAAGCTATAGGTGTTACTGCAAAGTTTCATGAAAATCCGTTCAGTAGTTTTTGCGGGAAAGAGCAACAAACACACACTCATACATCCTTACAAACTTTCGCATTTATAATATTAGTAGGATTAAATTATTATCTACTATCCAACTATGGTGATGCCCGATCCATTGCTCAAGGTCCTTGGCCCTGCCCTATCTACGGTGAACACATGGAATGCGGGGTCAACGGCCGCGCATCTGGGTGAAGGTCGCTAACGGGCCAAGGGACTAGTGACGTCACGTTTAGGCAACGAACACATGCAGACTAGGTACTTTTTAATAGTTTGAATAGACCTTTGATCATGTTTTATTTACTGATTTGGCTACAGGCTACAACCCATCAATGGCCCATTGAGCACGTGTCTCTCCTTGTTATTAAGGAGGCCTACAGCATACATACTTCACCATACTACTCCTGATATAGAATCTCTAGTGCTTCTTTTGACCAGTCCAATCTTAGGATCTGTTGAAAATGTGTTTCATTCAATCGTAAACTCAGTATAAGTACAGAACAAATAAAACTAACTGCTCTGTGGTGTAAGTACCTCATACTTCAATTAAATGTAATGCCTACCGAGTCACTTACCGAAGAGCTCCAGTAAGCCGGTCACTAAAGCGTTAAACTAACTGCACCTGTTAACAGCCGTTTAACCGCTAGCTACGACCCTGGCCTACGAGCTAGCCCCATGGCCCACATTCCCCTGCCCTTATTCACCGCACGGAAATATCGCTTGCGGTACTTTTGACGTTTTACTAATTCACTACCTCGTGTTGATTCAAAGTATTCCACGCAGATTGAAAACAAGAATGACCTAACTGACTATTGACCGTACCTTTTATTAAAATTTTAAATGTAAATGTGTTGAAAATGTTTACTTCGTTTATCATTTTATAACGGATCTTATTTTGCCTGGGAAAATATTTATACCTACCTACAGGTGACAATAAGTTGAGATGATACGAAAAGCTACCTCAAGGTGAGCTTTACGTAGAAAAACAAAGTCCTCTATAATGTTGAATAATCCGTGAAAGTTAAACAACACAAAAGGGGAATTTTTTGTGGAACTTGGCTTAGACACTACTCTATGAAGCTAATATTCGAATTTGAAATAATTATATAATCCTTATTGTTGTCCCGCCTGCACACTAGATAACGCTTTTATACTAGGTACGCACTACTACTAGTACTAGGTAACTAGGTAAGGTAGGTACTAGGTAACGCGTATTTTCTTACGGTTTTACTATCACATATTTTTCAGTTCGGTCGCACAGCAAAATCCCTATCTCCTCCAAGCCTGCCGTAAGGAACTTCGTTCCAATAATAAATCTACATTTTTGGGGTGTTAAGATGTCTATCCATCTTTGATTCCAAGACCTCCCCAGCTCCCTGGAGCGTGGTTTAGGTATCCTGCTGAAAATTGGAAAATATCACTTTTCAGAGTTTACTGGGTAAATATTATCCAATTAAATCCTTGAGGTAAGTACTTTAAATCCTTCAGATACCTTAAGTATTTGGTAGGGTTTTGAAACTGGCCGGCTTGTCCTATTCTGGCTTAGGGTTGAAAGAAAGTCTTTCTTTCATTGTATCTGGTTCTAAATTGAACTCTGAGCACGTGAAAAAAGGTTGTTTTTAGTGGGAAGAGGCAATTCCATATCCTAGGCTTACAGTGTGGGGTTATAAGTGCACTACATATATTTAGGAATGTACACTTTAGTGTGTATACATCGATAAAGCTGCCGTGCAGCCCAATGGCGCTGGTGAAAGGAAATCGAGTACTTGCGTCAGTGTTATGTTACTTTGTATAACCTTGTTAGTGTGTTGTTTAATTATTATTTATGCTAAGGGAATGGTTATCTAGTTCAGTCCTTTAGCTGAGTTTACGCCCAGTTTCATCGGCCAATCGGCATATAACACATACCTATACATATGTAGACCAATTATTTATATGTATTGCTAGCTACCTCCTTTGTAGTTTATAGAGTCCCCATAGAGAATAGGTACCACGCACGCAATGTATATCCTCACTTATCCTTTCATATCCTTTCACTGCTAAACAAGCTACGTGGATCGCAATGATGGTAAGTTTCCACTGGCAATTTGCTGAACAGCGAGTTTAAATTAATTTTTCTCGTTTTAAATAAAGCTACCTACTCCAACTATTAATACCTAGCTGTATTTCAAAACAAAATGACAAAAATACATCACAAGATCTCGAAACCGACAAAAAATAACGTACCTATACTTCTTGTTAAAATGCTAAACGACACCCACTAATTTTATATAAAAAAACCGTCATGCCAATTTGGTCTGTATTCTGTATGCAGAACGGGTAAAAATCGTTCCAAAGGCTAATTGTAAATGCCCTCAGCCCGTTACCAATCAGTGCTTTATTTTATAACAAGTTTGGAGTTTTTATAAATTAAGCCAAAAATATAATGTTTCTTTGGTATAAGTTAAAGTCAGTATGTCGATTAAAATTATGACTGATTCAATATTTTGTTCTAATCAAATAGGTACATATTAGTTCAGACTATAAGCTTTTAAATAATTAATAATTTTAATTTCATATCGATTCTGAAGTGTAAAATCTATTATGTAGTAATAATGTGGATCTGCCATTTCAGTTTCAGCTGGCAACTCGTCAGTGATACCTTCACTATTACTGATATCCGATGATAGGGTTACCAAGATAGGTTTACTATAATAAACAATAATCTCTACCTACATTAAAATGTTCTAAAAGTATCCAGTGTACTTTGACCCTCTTACAACTGTATTATTAGTTTATAATTTGCTTAATCAAATTAATTGACAAGTAAATGGTAAGGAACTTAATAAAGAACACGAAAATGCCAAGTCATTTCCGTAGTTCAACATTTTTGAATAGTGCTTTTTACTTTGTATTTAGTTCTTGATTTTTTAAGTTAATAAGCAACATGTGAGTACTAAAGATAAATTTAAATAATTAATTGTTATTACGTCCTTGCCTTTGTGGGGTTCTGGCTTAAAGAAAAAGTTAAAGGAAAGACTTCAACGAGATAAGAAAACGTAAATTAAAATATGAAGGACAAACCATGTATTGTCATACTACACAAAAATGTGTCGGTTAAATTTTATGAGTAGCTTTGTTAAAATAGAATTAAAGTAAGCTTATTTTAATTACTATTATTTTGATTTACTTTGTCTATTAATCGTTTATTAATATTAGTTGATATTAGTCAGAAATAATATAATATATATCATATACTCGTAATCCACTACCCACGTATACATATATTATATACAAAGGATCTTATAGTGTTATATTATGTTGTTCTGTTTATGTTTCCTTCTACTTGCTACTCTTTATTTGCATCTAATCTATTATACGGATTAAAAATTATAGTAGGTACTTACAATTAACATGATACAACATACATACTAACATCTGAGTTCAGCCAAAAAAGCTACATTTAAAGGTGAAAATACATATTATAGAACACCTACCGTTTTTGTAAAGCGATACCAAGTTTTAAATTGAATTCCAATACAATAGTTATACCATGTAGTATGGAACAAAAGAAGGTAGGTATTTCCAATAAATAACTCCGTTCTTAATTAGAATTGGAATCCAACCTCACCTAGCGACAACCTTCCATTTTCCAGCGCCAATAATGTTTACAATGCACGATTTGATAAATGGAATTCGAGCTTGGCTGTGTGAAGTAGCATTTAGAATGTGTATTCAATAAACACCTGTATGTCATCGAGATAATGGTCACAATTACGCGCAGAAAACTTGTTTGTGTTTGTGTGTTGTTAATAAATATGAGCTAATGTTTACGATTGAATATATTATTTTCGATATAATTGCTTTTGGCGATCATGGGAATTCGAAGATGTGTTATTGTCAATAAAGTAATCATTCATAATTAACAAAGTAATTAGCAACGATAATTATATTATTCATGTTAACAATGTTTATTTGCTTAATTAATTACATATATTGCTTGACCAGAAAAATAGAAAACCTGTCACGAGGGCGCTAAATTTTTCTTTTTTATGGCAACAGCACAGACAACAGTAACTATAGTAACGCTCGTGTTGTTATTGTCATTTTGACAAC
>DWJQ01001637.1:0-10706 GCA_018248915.1 Hesperia meskei straton | reverse complement strand
CATCGGGCCCGTCCTCCTGCTCGGCGCGGTACACCACCAGGCGCGCCATCACCACCGCCGCCGCCTCCTGGTCGAACCCGGCCGCGATGTGGTGCAGATTCACCGCCGCGTCGCCCCAACTGGTGGGTGAATGTACGGTTTTATAGGTGATTCAACTAACAGACAACTTGGTGGTCAGTGGTTATTGTTGCCTACAGAATTTTCAATAGGGTGATTCAACTAACAGACAACTTGGTGGTCAGTGGTTATTGTTGCCTACAGAATTTTCACACTGAAGAGCAATGTCTACAAGAAACTATAAAAAGTATCATTCTTAACATAATACCAGAATCGAATGATATTTACAACTCACGAAAATTTAAAACAATACAAATGAACAAAAATGAAAACCAACTTCAATAAAATTTAACACACTTAGAAGCGGTATCTTTCCTCAAATTTAAATGTAACCAAGTAGGAAATACATTTTTTTAACAGAAAAAATTCCTAATGTATAAATTAACGACAGATTTCTGAGGTACCAAAAAAATCAACTAAAAATAGTTAAGTACCTCCTGCTTTTTCGTAAACGGGTAAGAAAACCCATGCGAATAACTAGTACATGACATAAAAAAGCTTACTTCCTAGCTATCGTAGTGACCCGCACGCGTCGCTGGCCGCTCGAGTGCTGGTACTGCGTGATGAGCTGCACGCAGCCGCGCCCGCCTTGCGGCACCGGCGCCGCGTGCTGGTTCACCACCTGCAACACAAGTCGAGGTGGTTATGATTTATCGTTCACATGTACATATCACTACGGAAATTGTTGTCACACAGATTGTTTTGCATGGTGTTCTCAAAAGAAGTTGAGGACTTCCATGTACTAATCTTTACGAAATGTGATATTCAAATGTAATTGAGAGACTTCATAAATTATAACGTTTTAATGTCCTGAGTTAGGGGTAGAAAGAAAAATCATTAAAGATAAAAAAAATACAATATTTAAAGGCAAACTATTTGTTTCAATCACAATAAGTTCCTTTTGGTTACAATTACAATCTGGCTTTTTCATGTCCCTTTACGTCTTTTTTGCATAATTTGAATGGGACAAAAAGGTGACGATAAATATAATACATACCTCAAAAAAGATAGCCACAGTGGTGCTAGGAGTAAAAGTACACATCTTCCATTGAGTTGTGTTGCCCATGCCCACTTCTTGGTCCGACACGGAAGGCCCCTTCACATTCAACGACACACAAGATCCTATTGCCCCTGAGACTGTAAATGAAAATTAATACAATATTTTACTAACCATCCCATAATATGTTAAAATTGATGTTGAACATCTCTGTATATTTATTTTATATTAGGTTGTTCGGAAAGTAATTTTAAGTAAGGCGAGCAATAATCAGTGTTTTCGTCACTATGTATTTTTTAGTATGGAAAAATTAAAAATGTTGTTTAAGTCACAATTTTTATTTCGGATGAACTAATGTGGATGTAATGCCCCATCCAACAATTCTCCCGAACTGGTGCCTTCGAATTATCATTTGTTCCATTCGCTGCAAATTTTTTTGGATGGTTAAATCTCTACTTGAAGTAAAGAGGTCAAAAATTACCTGTATCAGTTTTTTATCAATAAAGACCAGAAAGATGGCACCAGGAAGATGGTAGATATTCTACCAGAAAGATGGCAAATGATGGTGAACCAGAAAGGCTAATATAATATTTACTGAAATATGTTGGCTTTCAATTTCATATTAAAAAAAACGAAATACTTTCCGAAGTATTACTAACAACAACTAACAGGACTAACACTTAACTATCACTAGACTATCACTAACATATTGATAGTTTAAGCGATAAGCTTACATAGTGCTGAAAAATGGTGGTGGTTGCGTTTGTGACGTGTCTGCGATGTTATTAACGTGGTTGACTGCAAATTGTGAACAGAACTACTTATTTTCATACAAACCCAGTCTACTACTTTATTTTTTTAAAAGTAAGTACCGACTTAAATGGCAGACATCTGCATTTTATTTCATTAAATTGCTTGGTAGTTATCAGGGATTGGGAACAAAAAAACACCAACACAATTTTATACATAACTTATTTATTCTACGTACTTTCATAAAGACGAATGAAACTTCATGAAACTTACAGACCTAACATTACGCATCGTCAAATACATAGCTATGAGAATATAGAATGTATCTATCCATAAAAACGTTAATCACAGTGTGTTCTAACACAATAAATATATGGAATGAATATTTAATTTTCAATTTTAATAAATAAGGGATCAAGACAATCTTGACTTTAAGTTAAAAGCAACGTGATTAGTCACCTCCAATGAACCAATTTGAACTCCTTTGGAGCCAGAAGGCACGATTTATTCTTTATAATATTAAACATATAAATATGATAGTCCTACAAGATTCATATTAATTAAGAAAATCTAATTATATTTGTTACTGGAATGCAATTGGTATATTATTCAAAACGCAAGCTTCATGTGACAATACATTATTAATTTTACCAATCATTATCTTTAAATTTTGACGACTCACTTACATCTAGTAAACTTTGTAAATGAAATTTATTAATAAAACGGTTCTTAATTTAAATATAGGTACAAAAATAAATTCCAAATTATATGGAATGATTACGGAATGATAAATTATTATATTACACAAGATTATGCACTTTAGATTGGTCACAAGGGCTAAAATATTGTATCAAGAGATTCCATTCGAGAATTTGAAACTACAAAACAAATGGTCCTTGTTGACATTTCATCCAGTATTCCTAGAGCTACTTATACTTATTGTAAATATTGACTTTTTCAATGTAAGTACAAACCTTTGTATACTTTATATAAAGTTGTCTAGTCTGAATACCAACTACTTGTGAACAGTATTAGTGTAAGTTTAGAATTTAGGTAATATTATAACATTAGTTATACATTCGACAAAAAACGCTGCGTTTTATCAGTCTTTCTCACTTCCTTGGCGAAAGAGAAGGCTCTTAGATTTTTGGCGCGCGATTTTTAATTACAATAGATTAAAATTCTACTTTGCGGTATCATTACTATAAGAGACTGTAATTGTCATTAAGGTATTGACTTCGTTTATCTTAATTAATATAATGTCTTGTGTTTACATATGTCTTGTGTTGCCGAAGTTGATGCCACTCTGGTTGGCACCTTTGTTGGAGCCGTATTGCAGGGAAATAACCCCCTGGCCGGCCCTCAGCTGCTCTTCAGTGAAGTGTCTTACATTTTTCTCTGCCTCTTTTGGTCCTATCGAGGGCTTGCCGAAGTTGCCCGCCTGAAAAATAAAAAAATATTTTAGATTAGATAATGTACGTATTATTTCTTAATCACTTAAGTACTAATTTCTATTTTATAATTAGTTAGGTACTTGATGATTATTAGGTATTCAGTAAAATATGTGAATGCCATGTTGATGCAGTTAAAAAAATAATTAAGATCATTTCTCATAAATGCATGGATGTTTTAATAAACATTAATACGAAAAGTAAAGGGACTTTTTTGCCTTATACCTATCTAGCCCTATATTACTAGTGCTAAATAAACTAAGTATGTATTTCCCCTTCTCATTGTCGCGTTGGACTGGGAAGTCATGACTTAGGAACGGATAGCATCGAAAATAAGACATCACAAACATCCACGTCCACGACTCATAAGCAAACACATTTTATCATTCAACTAAATGTTTGCCCTCTCTTTTCGGCATTCGGCAGGTCCTGATTACATACAAATAATCTAAGCGTATGACACTGGCTGATCAATGTCATTTATAAATGCAATAAACCCCTTAACTTTAACAATTTGTGCATGTTTATTGGTTTCTTAATAGAGAAATATGTCCTAGTCAATGTTGTCTGATGTATTTACCTATCTAGTACCTATTTTAGTTTAAATAGTTTCAGGTACTTATAGGTGAGGAATAAGTAAGAGCGGGGTCTAAAAAATATATTAGTTTCGACCAGTTATTTCTAGTGATTACTTGAAATAACTGAATTATTATAATCGTAACGACCTTGAACTTAATATTATTGTAATCCTCATTAAGATTTTTGTTTTCATGACTAACTTAATAAAAACATACTTAGTAAGTATGCAGCTACCTAAATAAACGTTTCTTCTATGCGGCTTCGTCAATTTGCATTCCTCACGCAATTATCTGTTTCCTTGAAGATCATTATCACTCTAAGAACTAAATAAACAAAGCATAGCATGGCGGGAAATATTTCTCTTTCGTTTGGTTCTTTGTTGCTGTTGCAAGCATTTACATTGTAGGTACCTACATACCTGCCTGTGCAATGATAGATATTATTAAGTACGCTACTACTTAAATACAAAACTACCAATGAATTAAACCTTCTTGTAAGTACAAGGCTAATCAATAGTACATCATAATAGAATAATATATGTAAGCACATTCTCTCGAGACCTTAAAATATTTAGATTCTTGCCTAGATTTTAAGTCTAAGATGGGACACAAAAGTAGCTTGGCAAAAGGATTTATTGCTAGTATTGGTAAGGTTTGGCACTATGCATTAGCAGCAGTGAGAAAAACAGTTTGAAGAGTCCTAAGTCAAGAAGTATTGACGACCCTTCAAATTCAGAAACTCCCAGAATCAAATCACCTTATAATATGCTTCTACTGACCTTTCTGCCGAGGGACTGCAAGCAAATGACGACAGAGTTAAGATTCTGTCGCTCCCATAGATCCACGGTTTGGAATGTTTCTTGCGCGGGAACACCCAATTGTCTTGCCGCTTCCAGGAAAGCGTTGATGTTTTCCATACACTTGAATGCCATTTTAGAGACATTGATCTTCTTGATAATTCCTGCTTGGATCCCGTTTGCCAACCTGAAACGTCACAATTACCTTTTTTAAGTAACTAGATTTTGGTAGAAAATGGATAGTAAAAAATTACGGATAGAATTGGATGGAATAAGATGTAGTTCAATCAAAGATGATTTAATAACGATGAATTAAAAGTTTTAAAAACTAAAACTGAGCGATCAATTTAGACACACTGTGAATAAACTCAGCTCTATTACACTGTCGAAAAGTTTTCTTTCATCCGGTCATACTCGTTGCAAAATTGAATTGTTATCGGAACTGAAAAAATTCAAGTCCGTACCTACAGTAAGAGGAAACAAGTATATAATATAAAATTCTGTTTGTATGATTTGACCCAAACATACATTCAATTCTAATTGTGAGATATATTTATTTATTTATTCATTGCAACAAAATTATAGTTAAAAATAATGGTTAAGAATTCGGCCTCCTACTCGAGGGATTCGCGTTTGACTCCCAGGGCATGGACTTCCGACTTCTTGGAGTAATATCCCTCTAGCAGAATATAGATAGAAGGAAAATATCATGCCGGACAGTTTGCAAAACGCAAAGGTGTGTGAAGTCCGTTAATCCGCATTTGACTATTGTGGTGGACTATGACCTTAACCTTCTTATCCTTAGAAGAGACCTATGTTCATAGGGAGCGATGATAAATTTAGATGATTATGATGATGATGAATAGGTAATAGGTATCTTTTAACTTTTAAGTAATTTAGTTATTTGTAGATCGATACCACTGAACCTAAACCGCTGAACTGATTTTGACAAAATTAAGTATGAAAGTAGTTTGAGACTCGAAAGGATTTTTAAACCCCTTATCGTGCTGAAAAAGGAAGTGTTGGAGATACAAAACTCCTTACAATTGTTCTAATCATATTGGGATAAAGTTTGGCACATGGGTAGTCCATGATCTGAATCGGGCTATATGACACTTTATTTCTGGAGATAAGTTCCCATGGGGTCATTTTAACCATATCCTCTTATGTCGCTGTTTATCTTTCACGCGTTTGAAGCTTTGGGCAAAACTAGTTTTAGGTAAATAGAATTGAAGACTAACCAAGTTCGAAATTTTGCTGCAAAAATCTTATCGAAATTATTTTTGCCTGAAAATGCCGACTAATGCTGTTGAAGCAAATATTTCCCTTGGCTACTCGTTGAATAAAGTGGTTCGTTACGTTTGAGAAAGTTTGGCTCGTATCCAAAAGGTTTCGTCAGCGTAAGAGCTCTTGTATTTGCGTGTTTGAACTTCGAATCTCTTTATTTTACTTGTTGAACTTACTTGCAAAGCAAGGTGCCGTCTTTTAGCACTTCGTAGAAGTTGTCCATGTCACCAGATGTGTTCTCTGGCTCACCCGTGATCTGCCGCACCCATTCCAGACACTCTTCTGCTAATTCTTCGCTGTATTTGCTGTTAATCTGTAAATGTAGATAAAAATCATATTAATTATAGTAGGTAAAGTCAAAGTCAAACTGTTTATTTCATCTGGGAATTTACAAATTCACTTATGAACGTCAATTTTTTGATTCTACCACCGTTTTGGAAAAGTGCTTGAGGAGAAAAAAACGGCAAAAAAACACATTACATCACATCTCACCGCATCTTTTAAAATAAAAATTACAATATTACTTAATTGATACAGGTAAGCACTAAATAAATTATGTTTTTCACATTATTACTTTTTTAACTTTCCTAACGAGATCTTCTGTTTACCGCTAAAACAGCAAGAAAATTCGTAAGTACATTTTTGGTGATTAAAACTGATGAACAGACATAATCTGTTCTATATTATGTAGAGATACTGTACACTGGTTAACAGCGGTTATACAGTATCGTTACTGCGGTTACCGCATCGATGCAAACCAGGCAATTGCAAGGTTGCAACCATTTGGCAAGAAACCGCAAGGTGCGGGTAGGGAAACTATTATTTCATAATCGTATTAGATTTTTTCTTCCGCCTGTAATCCTCATGTTACGATAATAAGCTGACAGGTAAGTTCGTACTTGAGAGTAATATAAAACTGAATATATATGGACTATTTTTAATGTCGTTAGTGAGAATAATTAACCGAATTAGAACGAGACTTACATAATATAAACTAAGGATACTTCCAGCACCATACTTGCGCTTGCGCTGCCTGCCGCCATGAGAACTGGCTGACCAAGTGGACTAAGTTCAGTTTAAAACTCATTAAAACTCTTGTTCGTATAATATTCAGAGATACCTACCCTACCTGTCATGCAGAGCATGCATATACCTCCGTCATATAAAATCTCCAAATCCTTTCAGTAGGAACCTACATTGTAATCCTAAACTATGGTTTCGTTTAAAAATGTAAGCTAGAACTTACATTTAAATCTACAGATTACTGTAATAAAACAAAGGTAAGTCCACATAGGTACCAGGTACCACTTTGAAATCAAGAAGCAAATTATATACGCTAATAATAGTAATCGATACCTAAGCTTGGCTAATCAGGCGAGTATATCCGCACACATACATACGCACAGAATGTAAACAGTGGCTCAGACCAGCTAACTATGAACTGTAACATGACACCATGATGCCAGTGTGTTTCTTGCTACACACACTTGCTCATACTAGGGCATTGCTATAGGGTTGTTAGCTGCTACTACTTACTAATTAATATTTACATAATTATAATTTGTATGCATAAAACAAATATAACAAAGAATTTACACACAATAAGGCTTTATCGCTACATACTAGCATAGCGATTTCTCTGAGTTTGGAACTCAACAGTTTTGGAAAAGTTATTGATGAGATCTATTTACACGTATGCACTAACAAGATATACTATTATGAAATGTGAAAAAGGAAAAATTTACGTAAGTAAGAATAATATTAAAAACGTTAAATATGTATGTACGCGTTATAGTGTCGTAGCAAAGTATGACTCATTACCTGGTGGAGACCTACAGGTAATTAAATTCGAATAAATATCTCGTAAATTTATTTTGATATCCACCTACTTGAAGTAAGAAATGTTGGTAATAAAAGCACCCTACAATCTAACTTTACAAGACCTACTTACCTATTGATTGTAGAATACCTATCAAAGTGAAAAACAAATAATGTTTAATTTGTAATAATGGTAGATATTATCGTAATTTGCTCTGACAGCTGACAGCCCTACAATATCGATATCGACATGTGACTGAGGAAATACACATTTATGCAACAGTTGAAGGTCCCCGATAACACAAGGGCGTTCCTTCTCTGGTTATGAGCGAGTCATCTGTAACCACGCCACATTTGGGTGGAGCGTGTGACCTATTTACTGACCTACTTCGGTCCCGGGAGAGCGTTGTAGGTCGTAGTCGTACTAAGGTACTCAAATATTCGCGTAACTTCATAAATTAATATTAAGTGTTGTTAAAAGCAGCTTTAAGAGTTAAGAGACCAATTTACGTTGCGTAAATAAAATGTTATAGGTAAATATTGATTATCTGCGTATACATAATAATTATATCTAGAATAAACCAAACTGTTGTCTTACAAAATCACCATGTACTTGGAAAAAATCTGTTAATCTTCATTGTTATGTAGAGAAAAACTTGACATGATGACATCTTTAATGTAAAAGAACATCAGAACAGTTACATCGATTTGGATGCGGCTGTGACTGTGACTAATAAACGATTGTCAGTTTAAAGAATAATATCACCTATAACATTATAATTATTATAATAATTTCCAAATTTGTTGACTAAGGGCCTGATTCCCAGAAGCGAAGCCAGGGCGGTTTTGAAGACCCTACAGTCAGTCATAAAGAAATACGGAGGTTACTGTTTGTAAACATAAGGAGGACAGGATTTACAACACGAATAGGGATAGGTAGACTTGATCTTTGGGAAACAGCTTTCAATATATTTTTGTATAGGTACCTTCCTAAAGTATTATTTCAAGTTAAAGCATGTTCTTTCACAACAGTAGCGAAATAAAGGAGCTTTTTATGTTATTTCATGTTTCGAGATAAGCAAAACTTTTAGTCATATCAAGTTGTCAACTGGAACCCAGTAGGTATTAAGTTATAGTTTTTATGTCTCGAGATCTAGGTTTACTGGATTTTTCGTTTATTGCTGTCCAAATTGCTCTGTCGAAGCGGCCTGGCGCCAGTTCCCGACATTAACTTAGAAATGGGATGTTTTTCGCAACTTGTGATATTATTATGTATAGACCTAGTACGGGTATGCTAGTGGCAAAAATAGCACATTATTCTCAAGCCATTGGTCCCGGTTGTCATTGGATCATTAAACCATTACAGAGGCCTTCGGCATAAAAATATTTCCTATGCATGGACCATTAACCTTGGTAACCTCTTCACTAATCACACTGGAGCAGTTTTGTAGATGCCCTAGACTGCCTCAATTATTAGGAGATGGTGGAATTATTAGGAATTATTGGGGATGGTGGTTTGATTGGATTGCTGAGGGATTCCCAAAGTAAGTATATCCATTGATATCAGCCTGTACCCCTCACAGTTTGAGAGGAGATCCTGTGCTCAGCAGTGGGATGATTATTGGTTATGGGTTACGATGATCCTCACATTAGCCTCTCGTTAGTTCATACTTTACGATGTGTATAAATAACAACGTGGGGCACAACCTAACTCAACAATGAGGGTTCTATAAATGAAAGACCCTTTTTAATTAAGTTCGGTTTAATGGTTCAATTAGTTGTTAGGTCAATTTAATCGGACACATCATTTTAGTACCGTGAACGGTTTTCCACAAGGTCAGTTTATTAAAGACTCTTTAATTTGCTAATTACAAGATGGGAAAAGTACGACAAACACGTAAAATCATCTCAAGTGATTTCAGTTCCCGCATAAAATTGGTAGAAACTATGTTTATAGCTTAGTAATACGTGTCAATCGCTTAATTACTATGTTAATCCCAGTGCTAACATTCATAATTTATTAGTCACGTTACTAATAGATATCAATCATTAATCGTTACTAACAGATATTAAACAGAGTTTTAGCTTAATGGTTTCACTAATCGAATGCTAATTAAAAATCATTTATTCGTATAGGTAACACTGGTAGGTACACAACACACCCATACACGTATTTTATTACTATCAATGAAAACATAGTTATCATCATAGTTAATGATTGTGGTGTTGCCAGACTTCAAGTACCATAATAAAATAACTAAGTATAATATACATATAATAAAATTTTACTTAGAACTTAGGTACAGGAAATATTACAATTATTATTAGGAATTAGGTACAGGTACAGGAAGGCACGTAATTAGTACGACTAATGAGAGAAAAATACTTTATTACTCGAAGTTGAGGACAACAAATTACAAATTAAACGTAAATAATTTATTTATCTACGTAAATATGATGTATAAAGATGCTATCATAATTTTAGTACTTTATCCTTATTTACGCTCCCAGCTTTATTTTATTACTAAATCAATTGAGTCAATTTAACAAGAACCAAGTACAATACATTAGTTGTGTTGTGCAACGATAAGAGTTCCTAACATAGGCTATGCGTACCATGACGTAATTACACAAGGATTCAAACGTGACTCAGAATTTGCTCGACAGAAGTTACCAACAAAAAATAATTTAACCATGTCTCATGGACACGATCCTGGTTATTAAGGAAGGCAAAATAATTAAACAGTCAAAACTTACGAAGCGCTCATAGCCCACCGGCTTGCGTCGATCCTAAGCGATCGACAAAGTTAATGGTTGGTACTCTAAGGTACGATTCAGACCAACCGGCTCGCATCGGCCCGCATCGGAACGGAGCCGTACGGCTGCCGCGTTCGCTGGAATCCGCACGCAC
>DWJQ01001636.1:0-10706 GCA_018248915.1 Hesperia meskei straton | reverse complement strand
ACATAATTTGTTAAAATTTATAGAGATTTTTGAAGGGACTGGTTTCCCGAAGCGAAGCGAGGGCGAATTTACTAGTACAACATATGTATATCTTAACTAGTCTAGCAATGCGCAGTTGGATAGCATGGCTATGAATATGGCCTGACTATGTACATAATGACAGTAATGGGTTTGGTAGAAGATTACTACTATAATAATAAATGTTTATTTTTAAATTCACCCTGCCCTACACACTATATGTACATACATATAACTAGCAAATAACCCGATGTAATGATATATCTACTACAAGACCCTCTTCCTGTTTCCGCCCTATAAAAATCCTATGAGATCGTATATCATATTAAAAATAAAGCTGTTGCATCGAGTTTGCCTTGCGGTCGAATCGAGTAATATTTTATATCTGTGAAATAGGGTTACCGACATTTTTGAAAACAAAGAAACAGATTTAAGCAAATAATAGCGAAACAAAAATGATTTATGTTCATTTTTAACAGACTTCAAAACGGTTTTTTTTTTCTTATGTATGTTACCTCAAAACTTCGTACTGGGTGAACCGATTTCGATAATTCTTTCGCCAATCGAAAGGTAATGACTGCCGTCTGGTCCCGTTTAGTTTTATGTGTGAGCAACATCCGACGGTCAGTTTTTGAGTTATTCTCAATGAGGTGAATTTAATTTATGCTCACTTTTGACTAGGTGTTCCGATTTTGATGATTCTTTTTTGTTCGAAAGTGCTTGTCGTGGGGTGCCTCATAAATTCTGACGAGTGGTTTTTGAGACGTTAAAGTCGGTTATTTTTTGTAAAAAGTTAGTTATTTAGGAACTACATCCAATTACAGTGTACATAATTAGTGCAGGTGACAACCCTACCGTGGTACAAGCCGCGCATTCGTTACTCGTTACAATTGTTAATTATTCGTGTCATGGCCTATCCTTAGCACAGGTATTGAAATACACTACTTTGTACAAACATAATTGTATATTAGTGTTGAAAGACTTTTAATTTCGATCAATCGATTGACATCGTAGCCCTTAAGCAGTGATTAGCCGATGTTTCTCGAATGGTAGGTACAATTTGGATTCGAATCCTGCAAACACCTATAATTATCAACTATTATGCGCGTATTATAAATATTACTTATCACTTGCTGCATTGGAGGAAAACATCGTGAGGAAACCTTCACTGCTAAGTTCTTCAAAATGACATCATAGGTTTATGGAGTTTGCCAAATTGCACTTGACCAGCACGGTCTGTGGGATGTGGGATTCACTACACTTGACATGTCGTTTTTAAAAGTTATGATAGCAAACGAACATACAGCACCACTTTTCCGCTGATGATACCTATCTGTGACCAAAATAAAACAAGACGCAAAGTGGACCTAGTCTCTATTTACCTGAAGACTCATTTCTAGTCTCGATTTATCGGATAAAGCGAGACTTTTAAAACTTTTTAATAGACTGAAAAAACTGAATAATAACCCAAACTTAATACATCAGTGAATCACATTCAAAACAATTAAGCCGCTTAAAAGATAAGGGAAAACAACTGCACATACCAAGATACAAACAGATGATAAACCTTAATATTGTGCTAATAAACCAACAATAACAATTTTTCAAAAAATACTCATTTACTAAAATTGTTTAGTCACAGTTTAATCATCATAAAGAAGAAAAGATAAAGTGAGATACATAGCCATTAAGTAGGTAATAGGTATACTTATTTATCTCACCTACATAGGGTAGCTTTCTAAATCTCCTACAGTTTCTGAAAACTGTACCTAAACAACTCTAAAACAAAATCAGTGAATCAATTAAATGGCACCCCAATAAAACACATAACAAGTATACAATGCTATTACGTCATAAAACAAAAACAATTAACAGAGCTCTATTGAAACAGCTTATACATGTCATTAATCATATGAAAACAAATAAATCAAGCCATACTAGCTGCCCATACACAGTAGGGAGTACATGAGAGGCTTTGCCTGTACAGTTACACTGTACTTGAGCATGTATATTGCACAACTGTGTGTGTCCAATACATACATGGGCATATCCAGATCCTCTCCTGATCCAGGAGGGCAAAAGACTTGAATTCGTGGTCCAGGAATTTCGTGCATACATTAAGACAGGATGCTATTAAAAGTACTATTCTGTGGGATTTCTATGTTTAAGTGGAAAAACATGTTTTAAATAAACCAGTACTAGCAATTTCTCGCGCAAAAACATACTTGATATTTGACTCTCCCCCACCTGAGATTGTGTGAGATTTTTCTCAACCCCTACTCCCTCATGTAAACAATGTATGCCTGCAAATCAATTGTACAATCATCTCTGTCAGCAAGGCTACCATACGCGGGAGTGCAGAGCTTGCACTTCACGCGGGCGACCAAAGGGACTTCAGACCAAGGAGGGGCGGCAGGAGATATTATTTCAATAGAAGTATACCGATATCAGGTACACCCAACCGTGTATAGCAAGCTTAAAACAATAAACGCATAAGTCCCATGAAAACACATTAGCTGTAGCGCACTAAACATGTTTTTGTGGTAAATATATGATACATACTTCTTATTATTGATGTATGGAGTTCCTTTCGTCGCTCCTTCCCCAGACCGAGATGCCATTCCGAAACCGCAGTAGAGGCAAAACTTTGACATGCGTATCTTATGGCATCTAAACGGTATTGGTTTGATATTGATTCATTGATTTTCAGTAAAGTAATATACAAAAAGACCTATCTTTAAATTTTTAATTATAAAGGAAGTGGGTTGATAATGGCCTTTTTCCGCCCGCTACACATTCGAAAAATTTAAGCTTTAATTTTCGAATTATGTATTTGTAACACATTTTATTTATTTAAAAAAATGATAATGTAGAATAATGGAACATTAAAGTTAAGAGAGTTAGTTCATGGACTCCAAAAGAACAAAAAAATGTAAAAAGCCAGCTAAGTACCCTCTTGGATGAATTAAATATTACTTAAAATTAAAATACACATCTTTTTATCAACCCAGTTCCATTAAAAATATTATACCCTATGTTATTTAGAGGGTTGATATCCACAAGGCCACTATTAATATCCTGGGTTGCATTCCCAGCTAGATCACTATTTGTATGAGTTTAAGTATCTCCAGTAAGCAATGTAAATGATTAAGATTGTAGAACAAGAGCAGAAGTTATTATCTAGATTATTATGGATACACTGATGTAAAAAGCTCTTGACGATAAAATGATAAGATTGATAATTATAATACTGTTATACTGATAAGGAATATCTATAATTAATTGTATATCTTTATAATGTAACTCAAATTGCCTTCATCCTTTTATCACAATTATTTCTACCTAACAACAAAGTATAATAACACACATGAATGTAAAAAAATATGTAACAGATTTTTGAAATTATACAAACAAACTTTTGTTTCCTATCCCCAAAATAACTATGAAATATGAGCTTCACTTTGATCGCCCTGCTGATGATATTATTCAAACTCTTGACGCAAAAGATAATAACAAAATATATATGACAAAAGGTGATAGCTAAACAAAAACAAGGATAGTTAATTGAATTTGACATCTTTAATTTTTTGAGTCAATGAAATTATAATTCTTTACAAACTTATACATATTATTATTATAACTTATCATGTCAATAAAATAAAAAATTTAGTATGTGCTTCAGAAGACTATTAATGTAAAGTTCCAATATATCCATTGATCATCAATGAAATTTTTGTCTCTTTCTCAAATGTTGAGTTTTCCTAAAAATTTTGGTCAGCTAATTTCACAAAAATATTGCAGTAAGCTTAAGGTAACAAGTTTATATCCCTTAGTTTACCCTTCAGGTGTGGAATATGGCATATCTGTTCTTAGTGGATGTTTACCAATTATAAACAACCTCAGTACCGAATTTCATCTTTATATGCCTAGAGGTTTTTGATATTTTGTGATGAGTGGCTTTTTGAAAAGTTAAAACAATTTAACAAAAGTTGAAACATGTCTCAGGTACCTCAAACAAATGGAAAATATATAGAATTGACATTAAGGACAGTAACAAAGTAGAGTGAAAAATAAAAAAATATTTTGACATGACAACAAATTATATAAATGAACGAACATAGTATAAACAATGTTTGCATCAAATCAATTCCAACTGGATTCAATTCATCTTCTTGGAAAGCATTGATATTATCAGCTCCAAGTATCAGACAAGTGAATGTGGAATGGCAGGGTTCACATGTTGATGAGAAAAGTTGGACAACTCTTAGAGGTACAGGTACCTTCCTCAAAGCAAACCATGGTGGTGCAGAATTCGAAAATATCCCTCCCCCTTCCACCTGTTCGGAAGTACAATCACTGCTAGCCAACACAGTTGAACAAAATACTCAAGTATTTCCATTTCAATTGCAAATTTACATAACAAACCAAAATAAGTTGCACGCGGCGACAAATGGAGGAACACAGTCCAGAACATAGCGACTTCTATTTAATAAGGTCATAATCACTCACCGAGCCTTAGTAGAAGAAACCGTCGTGTTCACATCCGTGTATAGCAGGGTGATGTCACAGCCGCTGTGGGGCGGCGTCAAGAAGTACACCCTGGTCTTCCCGTTGCCAAGCCTTCTGAAGGAAATCGCTGTTGGAACCATTGACGACATCGAAGACAGTTCTTTCCGTAGATCGTGCACGGCTTGCCTAACCTCCGCCCAGCTGTAGCTTTTAGACCTATCCCCCTCGTACTCCCCCGCCGCAGCCCCATCTCCAGCCTCCCTGACTTCCATCCTTCCAATATCCATACAGAGTACCACTCAAATACTAACACAAAAACCTTCAATCATGACGGTTATAACCACTCCAACAAAGAACAACTCAACAAGGCAAAATTTACTTTAAAAATAACCCTGTATCTAATATATTTTAACTAATTTCATTGCTATTTGTATAATGTAGGTCTCATTATAATATCTAATTACGTTAAACGAGAATATTTGCCTAAATCCCTAAAGCCAACACACTAATTTTTGACTTTTCTTGCCAAACCAAATGAATGAAATGATATAGATAACCTAAATATTACGCCCATTCGAAACAGATTATACCAGTCACATGTCAAAATCACAGCTGATTCTTACTTATTGCTTTAATCTGTGCCTGTTGCAAGTTGCGTTCATAATAAAACAACATGAACCTTTTTACGTCCTAAAAATAAAGAAATTAAAATATTTAACTTTTAGGTATGTATAGTGTTGTTGGTCTTTTACATTTTACATTTTTCTTCTTTTACATTTTCATCAATCTATCAACGCACCAATTAGGCCTGGCAATGCCGGTTTAGGGTCCCTATTAGGGGTTTAAAATATATTTAAGACATTTCAAATTACGATACAGTCATATAACATGAACGTATTTAATTAAATTCATAGCATAAGCCAATACTTGTTTCATAGATCCCCTATGAAACAAGTGTTATACAAATACAATTAAAACAAATGTACAGATTAAATATATAAGTTATTCTTTTTCTGGATATGACAACACAATATTTTAAAAAGAGCCGCAGTTCCGGCAACAAATAGGTACCTAGGTACCGCCGTACGCGCCGGACTGTCAAATTAGTCAATCCGCAAAAACATGTCGATGTGCTGATACAATACGCGAACTCTTGTTTTCGTTTTGCCGCAGCGTCTCAAAACATGGCAAAAGTGTTTAATGTGTTGCGGACTTGTGGGATATTGTTTTATTTATTTTTTCAATTGTGCGCAGCGGAAAATTCTAATGGAGAACCGTGGATAGTTTCATTTTCAATCGAATCAAAATTGTGTGAAGGTTTGAATTGTAAATATTTATTGTACGTGACCGGTGGCGAGTTCCTGGGTTATTACTCTTGGAGACTGACTCCTAAGGCAGAGCTTAGGGGTAGCGGCTGTGATGTAATTTATCCTAATTATGAAATAAAAGAGGTGGAAACGAAACAGTGGTTTACAAAAGTTAATGTGTTTGTGCCGTTTACGAAAGAAAAAGTGTATTTTTGTTTGCATTACCCCGGAGAAAACAATAGCCCGGTCGGTGGTAGGTGGGTGCATCAAGGCGCTGAATTATTCCTGGAACCTGGAAATGAGCTGGGATCAAAAACTGTGGAGTAAGTGTAGTTCTCATATAATCGGTTTAGTTATAAACCTTGAACGAATTGATCGTTGTAGTGCGAAAAACCTTGTTACAAATATTACTACTAGTATGATAAACGTAAAACAAATTAAAATTGTGAAAATCTTATAAAATATTGTCACTATAATTTAATTAAGTAGTAATTACACTTACATAATAAAACAACACCTATTCAATTAATATTTTGATTGAAAATAATAATTTTGTTAATGCAAAGATATTTAACTCATGTATATCTATTATTATAAAAATAAACTGCACTGTAAATTATAATCTACTTGTTTAAATATTAACTTATATTAAAAATATCAGTGACATAGTAGCATGCATTTGTTTTTGTATGAAAATGATAAGAATTTTAATTCTAGCGTAACCAAAATCTTAATAAAAATATATTATAGTAAAACAAAAATACTCTTGAATTTTAAATATTTAATTTTATTACACTAAATAATTTCTTAAATTCAAATGGGAACATACAGTCAGGATATCCTCAAAAATAATAAATACATAACAGAGGTATAGCATAGCTGAATAAAGAACCTAATCATATTCAACCACCTAAAATATGGTTAGTAATCTTATATTATAAAATTCTCGTGTCACAATGTTAGTTACCTTACTCCTCCGAAATGGCCTTACTGATTTTTACTAAATTTTACATGCATATTCGGTAGGTCTGAGAATCAGCTACTATCTATTTTTCATACCCCTAAGCCTAAGTGATAAGGGTTGTTCACCCTTAACATTTTTTTGGCAAAACAATGTTTACCGGGTTAGCTAGTCTTATATATAAAATTCTTGTGTCACAATGTTAGTTACCTTACTCCTCCGAAACGGCTTTACCAATTTTTATCAAATTTTATATGCATATTTAGTAGGTCTGAGAATCGGCTACTACTTATCTATTTTTCATACCCCTAAGTGTTATCACTTTCATCGGTTGTTCACCCTAAACATTTTTTGGCAAAACAACGTTTGCCGGGTCAGCAAGTATAAATTTAAATACTTAGTCCCCAAACTAAGAAAATCCTCTAGCTCACTGATGATCATCAAACACCTGAATAGATTCAATTTAATGCCGTTTAAAGCCAAGAAATCGTTATTAGTAATAACTCATTACGTTTGAGATCTATGATTCCACATTAATATAGGCACACGTTAACGTCAAACTTAAAACAAACCTCTTTGCGTCGGGGATTATAAAATAGTTGGTCAATATATTTAGTCAATATATAGTCGATATTTTGTCAAAGAGATCGAGACCTCATTGAGTTCAAAGTAATCAAAATGATGACATAATTATATTAACATTAACACAGTCCCAAATACTTAGTCGATAATGAGGCATAGGTGCAGAATAGTAGAGTAGGTAATTAATTATTAATTGACCTAAATAACTTAAATCTTACCTTGACCTGCCTCTTCTCATTTCAAATAGAGTAGTAAAAGTATCATCAATATTTGCGTTTCATTTAGGTATCTACTATAATAATTTTATTATAATAATTTCCTTTAAGTATTGTTTTGTAATTTATAATTAAGTGGATGTGATGAATAGGATATTTTGTGATGCAATTGCGTCGTCGGTTGTACATATGTATGTAGGTACAGCATCAATTGTATATCGTCACGTTTGGACTCGTTTACGAGAATCTTACATACAAACCTATCATCTTAATTAACTTAACCTTAATTAAGTATACGATGTATTATGGTTATTACACAAATGTAGAGAGCTTAAATGTTTCAAGTATGATTTATATCTAAAACCTACCTGTTGTACAGTTGACTTCGTCATATCCATCCCAGCAGTCAATTATTCCATCACAGAGCTTGGTGTTTGGAAAACAAGATATAGATTGGCTACATCGAAATTCCTTCGTCAAATCACATTCTGAAAAAAAACTCTAATTTTTTTACTTTCCTATAAACCTATAAAATAGAATATTGGTTTTTTATATATTTATGCTTATATTTATACCTATAGCTGAGTAATTAACTAAAACCTCATTGTTCAACAGCACTACTTTGAAAAATAAGTGGGTATAGTCATGAAACTTCCATACAATCGTGCTGTAGCAAAGCTTCATAATGTGTAAACGTTTCATTATAATGCGAACCTTCATAATAAATATTCTAAATCTCACGTGAAGTCTCACTTAATAAGAATATTCGAATAAACATAACTACTATGATGTTAGTGCTCCAATCTACATAATTCTACTCGACATGCACCCTCCACTACATCAATTTCGAATAAGAAAAAATCAACTACATAGGTTAATTAAATATGTAGTTATGCTTTCCTCACTGCCGATAAACTTGTCAATAATAACTGTCAATGCAATTTATGATTTTCAATAATACAAAGTTTCATGATTCCCTTTAAATTTACCTTCAACTCAAAGAGACCATTACTAGGATTTTCTCTGAATCATATAATCCAAATATCACACAATAAATTCTCAAATAGATATAACATTCCAAAAAGTTGACCAAATTTTAAAATCATACCACAATGAAATTCATCCGATCTGTCGTAGCATTGAACTGACCCATCACATCGTGATTCTAAAGGCACGCAAAGTCCATTGCGGCATCGCCATTCTTTACTGGAACACGTCACTAGGGATAACAGTCGACAGACACGGACGCCTCGTATTCTATCTACTAATTGGCAGGCCTCTGTTTCCAAGGCACAAAGTCCTCCACAACCTACATCAAAAGAAAAGTAATATATAATATCTTTTGAAATTATTTTAAAACATCAAATGATTCAAATAGGTTATCTTTTATCAATTAAATTTTAAACGTACCCGTGGGATCGTCCACATCTACAGCAGGCTTGCATATCGATGTTCCAGTATTTTCGTCTAACATGCAAACTTCACTTTTTTGGCACGAACAAAATCTTGGCGACAAATCTCTATTTATATTATCTACAGCCTCCTTATAATCTTCAATCTTCTTAGAGTTTTTAGGATATGTTTTTATATTCTTACGGATTTTAGATATAACATTAGAAACTAACTCATGTGTCGTAGAAGATGATAAAGGTGATCCCGTAGTTTCATAATTAGTAGTTATAATATCTGTAGTGTACGGTAGATCAGAGTGACTAACTACAGCTGAAGATGTTTCATTAAAATCAAAATGTTTCGTTGGCACTACAATTGTACTAGTAACATTAGAGGCAGGAATGAAATTAGGTGTAGTAAAATTAACCAAAATTAAACTAATTACAACTATCGCCACAATCATAACACTTATTGAGAACGCTTGTATTTGAGTACGTTTTTTTAATGACTTTTCAGTCAAAGTAAAGTTCACTACACACCCAATGCCTTTGAGGCTTTTTCTCAGTCTTCGTTGATTAATTTCAGCAACATTCGGTTCGAATGAAATATCTGTAAACTTTTGCCGAAAACTTGAATCAATTTGCCGAGATATTGAAGGAATGCATTGATTTTCCCGCTGTGAACTTTCGATTTCATCCAAATAACCATTAACGGTTGGCGCGTTTGTTTGAAAGTTAGTGTCGTTGTACGAAATATCAGTAACAGTACTACGGTCCACCACAGTTCTTAACATTAAATTTCCTTTAGGAGTAGAATGACTATGCGGTTCGAAAATATTTTCACTTGAATTGACTTCATAATTTCTTATCTTTCCTTTACAAGAATAACAATATTTTATTGCTTTTAAATTAGTATATGGCGCATTCAGAACTGTTTTTCTTAAATCACTATTTGTCCATAAATGTGAGCAATACAAAGATTGTAAATTCGTTGAAGAATTATTACGAACGCCAGTTGATGAGGAGATACTGTCACTTATGGTTTTGGTTAATGTCATCATACCCAATCTAGCATCCTCTTCATAATATGAAGTAAATATCGATTTCTGGAACAACACAAAAATATGAAATTAATAATTGAAAAAAATTCCTCCTTCGCATGAAAAAGATAATATGTATATGTAGAGTACTGCAAAATTATTTATAGTATTTTGTGTTGGCTTTATTCTAAATAGGATAATACATATAGGTATATGGATGAATCAAAATTTATTTCGCTAATGAAATGAGAGGCGCAATGAGAACTTTTTACCTACTTGTTTCTATGTATAACTTGAATATCTCCTAGAGCAAGTAGGTACATCTTTATAATAGAAATAAACCTAAGTACATAACTACATATTTATTTTAGTATTGAGTTATTTTAAATAATAAGTATGTAGTGTTGGTTAGTTACTGGTAGTTTCATGTTGTTATTTTAAAAATTACAATACTACGTTAGTACTACAAAAGTTCTACAGTATATTCGTAAAACTGGTGCTACCTACTCATTGAGTTACTATTAGTACATAATATCTCAATGGTGCTACTATTGTGTTTTATAACATTAAAATATAGAATATAATATTATAAAGAGGTAATATTTTTTTGTTTGTTTGTGTGTATTGAATAGGCTCAATAACTACTGGACCGATTTCAAAAATTCTTTCACCATTATGAATGT
>DWJQ01001635.1:0-10709 GCA_018248915.1 Hesperia meskei straton | reverse complement strand
AGTTTGGAGATCTTTTAGGTCTCCAAAGCTACTAGCCGAAAGTTCTTTGAAAATGAAGACGCAGCGAACGTGTTAAATGTTAATGTAATAAATTATTCTAATGAGAAACAGTAAGCAATGATACACACTCCCACGCCTCGATTTAAAATTTCCCACGTCACAATAGGCAAGAATATTTAATGTATCAAAAACAATCCATTTGAGAGTCTTATATACACGGATAAAAACATTTGAAGGTGAACAATTTTAAAGACTCTAATTGTAATTTAATTTATTTGAATCTCGTGTAGCGTAGCTCTATATAAAAGCGTTTTTGTTTTGAACAAAACATGCTTCAAAATCAGCTCCGCTAGTAATATAAGTCAATGTAGGCGTCGGATGTACTTAGGTTGTTACAACCCTCATAAAATACTTCATGGTAACTCGTTACGTGTAATGACTATTGCTTACGCACTGGTTTTCCTTTTACCAAACCTCAGGACGTGAGCAAATAAAAGTAAATCCTAATAATCTGACGTTTATTCTCGGAAGAACTCATGGGGATAGAAAATCAGTGTAATGGTTTACTCTCCACCTTCAATTTATCAAACTAATTGATTCAGATGGCTTACGGTGTAATGTGGCATGGGCACCATTAAGTTCTTAGAGCACCATAAATCTTTAAGGAGTACCGGGAAAAACGTATCAACCATGAAACTCAAGTAATCATTCAAGAATTGCCTATTATTGTGTTATTGTCTTCTGAGAAAAATATTTGAATCAATTGTGTTTTTGTAGCCGATTCAGTAGATGATAAGACAATAGAAATAAATAAGTTATTAGTATTAAATCCACATAAAACACATTAGAACATAAATAAGATCAAGACTTCCGTTTTTTTCCTTGAAATTATATCTTTCCATGACACAAGTCATACAAAAGCGATGTGAACAGAGATGTAAAAAATACATGAACAATTTACAAATCATGTAATATATCTTCTACCTTAGGGTTTTTTGTACCATTTGATGGCAACTTTTTTATGTAGTAAGTTAAGTAGATAACAGAAAAGGAAACTATCTCCATTCTGTTAAATATTCCCTAGAAAATTGACATCAAAGATATAAACATTTTGTTACTCGGCAACACAGACGAAAAAGAAAGAAAGTAAAGAAAGGTTCATCCCTCTAAGTCACAAAAAGCTGCGGCAAGATATTAAACGTAACCGCAAGATATAAATGAGCTAGATTACATGTAGTAATTTTTATATTTGTTCCAGGTGCAATAATCTTCGGCTCTGATCAAGAAGTAGCCGGCGTGATGCGAGCAGTAGAACGAGTGAATGCAACTAGTTCCTTCAGTTGGGTTGGCTCTGATGGCTGGAGTGCAAGGTCCCTGGTATCCGAAGGCAATGAGAGGGCGGTGGAAGGTACTATCAGTGTCCAGCCCCAAGCCAATGACGTGAAAGGATTTAAAGAGTACTTCTTGGGACTAAACGTGAAGAATAACAAGAGGAATCCGTGGTTTGTTGGTAAGTGAATAAATCTGAGAGTGAAAACATTAATAAAATCAATCTTAAAGCAATAATTATAGTGAAATTCCCTGATAATTCATTGATCACTAGTGGGCATCCAACTGGTAAAATATCAGATGCATAAAATGTTTGCCAATTCAGCAAATTGAATTCTTTCTGCGCATATAAATCTAAAAAAATCTACATATAAATAAATCACAGAATAATTAAACTATCGTATCAACAAGAAATTTCATATAGAAGTTTGCGCGATTTGTTTAATCTTCAACGTGGATAACATAAAATGCGTTGCTTGCAACAGCTAAATTAAATATTGGGTTTGCACGGAAACAATTTTCAAGTTATATGCTCGCTTCTGAAATCTAAATTCAATCCGATAGAGTAAATTTTATTGAAAGATAGAGAAATCGAGTGTCATTGAAACTTCTTCCGTATTGAAACAATTTTCTTAAGTGAATTCTAGTTAAAGTGGGAGGGTGTATCAAGCCGTCCAATCTTGCGGTGTCGATTCAAGCCCAGTATAAATTAACCAGTAACCTCCTTTTGTGAAACGGAGGTATTGTGTTATTTAGTGATCCTCTCTACTTTCTTATTCTTGTAATCAGAGATTGGCGAAACATAAGGGCATTAATGTTTCTCTGACAGCATACAAAGAACGAAAAAATGAAGTATTAAAACAAATTTTATAGATAGTCATTCTGATAACACATTTCCATGTATATGTATGGATCTCTTCTTTTAGATTTTGTTTACTTTTTATGGCTCTAAGATAACAAACGACAATGCAGCACCACCGTTTCGCCATGATAACTATAACCGACCCAGAACATCTCTCAAATCTTTAGGATGGTTACTCTAGTTAACAGAAGGCGATGCGATGCCAGCCCAACAGACAAAAAAGAAAAATATTTCAGAACAGAGTAAGGTAACCCGTCACGAATCTGATGCCTTGCTTCAGAATTCTGGGAAGACCACTTCCAATGCCGGTATCCGGGCAGCCTGCGCACGCCGTACAACGGCCAGTACGACAAGGCCTGCTCCGGCCGCGAGCGACTAACGGTCAACAACACCGAGTTCGAGCGACAACTGCAGTTCGTCTCCGACGCTGTCATGGCCTTCGCCTATGCTATACGGTAAGTCTAAGATACCCTTAAGATTTCCAGCATCTTCCAAGCGCTTCATTCAGCGAAACATCCTTAAGCCGTTACAAGCTCTAGAAATAGAAATCCTATTCAAAGGCTCACTTCGATAAATGCAGGGAATATAACACAGTGAACAAAGACTTTTTGATTCCTTTATTAACAGTTGCGACATAAATATAAATACTTCGATCTATCAATAGTTAAGCTTACAAAAGTTTCCACTCACAAAAAATCCTTCAAAAATGCGCTCCGTATTAATCAACGTCGTAATGAATTGTACACAGAGCCTCCGATCATCGGTCACATGTACGTCCAGACAACACTAATTCTATTAAACCTAAAATAGCTCAAGAAGTTCTCTAGAAGAATTTCATTATAACTTTTCAGTTGCGCTGAAAGAGTCTAATTAACATTGTTGGGATAAAGTTGGTCATTACCAAATACCTCACCAGTTGTTCGTAACATACCCTACGTAAGTTGTTCTGTGAAGCGCTCTTCAACTTGTTTTCACTTAAATTACGATTGTTTACGGTCGGCAAAGCATCGTCGATTTGGTTTGGCTGGGTCCCGATCCTGCTAATTATAAATGCTCTCTCGTCGTCGTTTCGTCTCATTTGAATAGTTTGACAATGTTTGTAGGTATGCGGAATGTGCCAATTTGTCAAACTATTGTGTATTCAAATAAGTTGCAATTGAAGCATTTAGAAATGATCCATGGGCAACGATGACCACTTACATCAGGGTTATCTGCTCGTTTATAGTTATGAAAAATTAATGTGAAATTTTGAAAGCCTAGTAAAGTTTTTCTTACTACTTTTAGACACTACATGCTGTAACAAAATAAACGTATCACTTTACTTCGATTTACATAGTCACAATCAACATCCTGTTGAAAGCAAGAGCGTTCGAAGCACTAAAATCATCCTGCCATGATCGAAGATATTCTCAATAGATCGCCGTAAGTCCAACACACTTTATCCTCCAAGGGTAGCTGTATTATCTTCCGTATCTCGGAAGCAAAGGGCGGGATTTAAATAACAAAACCTGCCAATCCTGAGCTGAACGCCGGTCCAGGGATCAATTACTTCGGCATCCCCTTCAGAGATAAAATCAAAGGAAATGCGCACGCAAAGGGACGGTTAGCCTTTTAGAAGCACTTAAAATAACATTTCTTTGGCACGAATGGGAAATTTGAGACTTGGATAAGTCACTTAATTCGATTTAAGATCCTGGCCTATTCTCTGTAATGATATAAGAATTTAGAGCTTATAAATTTTACTGAAATTAAGAATTTGTGGCCCGATCGTCATCAGATCTCTTGACTTTACGAGCTTTGGTTTATAGCTAGTAAAGATGAAATGGGAAAGGGAACTATGCTCATATTTACTTTATCTATATTATCTTCTTTATAGCAAAAATAAATCTCGGTCGAAAATTTGTCTTTTTACGACTGCAAGTAAGACCGAGTAAGGATCATTTCATTATCGCTATCATAGCTATCTTCTGTTGACCTTTCAAAGCCAAAAAATAACGAGAATATAAAATGATATAATGTATATAAAAAATTGTAATATTTATACAACGGTTCTACCTCCGGGTATTTTTTTACAGAAAACAATTTAAATATTTCTTTTAACGAGCTGAATCTCACCGTTGGTTCTTTGTGCATTGATATCTGGTATCCATTAAAATTAATGACCACTGCTTAATGAGACGATGTTCATTAAAGACAATTTTGTGTAACACCCTGTGATGATCGATTCCGTAGCGACGTTCGGCGCGATCTTTTATAATTCAATTTCATTTTCACGCCGTAAAACATGTCATGGTATCGACGTTTTTTATGATGATGAAGTGCGACCTCTATGCGATTCGACACGCAATCTTTAAACGATGGATATTCATGACTAAATATTAATCCAACGAAATTTCAACTGTTGCTGTCGACGATTTTACGCTATTTGTAGTATCGTTATGCTCTGATTAATATTCATCAATTTTATCTTGATGAATGATGCCATTTCGAATCGCAAATCTCGTGTATCGAATATGACAATTTTTAACTTATGATTAACGTTACATAACTTTTAAATTGGCTTTGACAGAAACATAATCTAAACGGAATATTTTAAATATAAACAGGTATTCACGATTTGGAATTTTAACAGTCAATTAGATTCAGAAGCATGGATCAGTGTCCTGTTCTCACGGTCTTCAAAATTATCAATCAGTAAACTCATTAAAAATCGTTAATTGATTCAGGCGTTACTTTGCGGAACTCCATTATTTCAGATTAAAGGTTAATCCACTTTGCAAAAATCCGCGAGCAAACTCGTATGTATGATCATGTATACTTTCCTGCAAGTAGCACCTTCCTCCTTCCCACATAGAAACATGCAATGAACAAAGAACGTATAGGTACACCAACAAGGGATTTGAAAAGGAGTCTCCGGGCCCTCCAAATAGAATGCCGTATTCTTAGCCACTAATCTATGGTCGCCACAAAGTTCAAATATTTTACTTTCCTAGCAGTACCCCGTAATCCCAGATTCTCTATCATTCACCACTTGAACCGCTGTTAGCTAGGTGGAGTATTCTCTAAGCTTCGTCAGTTTTGAAAAGAGACCCGGATTCAGTTTTTGATATAATATCAATTGTAATTTTGGTATCAGATTGTACAAAACCATGTTCCATTCAAGTATTGAAGACTATTTCTTTGCATATTGCAAAATTTTATTATATTAGTCATATCATAATTTTGAAAGTGTTCACACATACACATTTTTTCGATGGAAAAGAATTTCATATTTCAATAAAATAAGTCTCTACCCATGGTTAATCCTTGTTCTTCCAGAATTTTTTTCATAAATGTTATTCATGTAATACATCGATCATTTACAGCTATATTATATTATAAGAAAATATTTTCGAAATGTAACTGTCGGTATAAGTTTAATCTAAGTCTAATCAATTTTAACCACAAAAAAAGCTAAGCTACAACCCACTAATGGCCCACTACTGAGCACGGGTCTCTCCTCATTACTGAGGAGGTTTAGAGCTTTATTTTTTAACCACAACCCGAATTTTAACCACAACCTGACACAAAAGTCAGCTAATAGTGAGCGGGGGCTCTGTGGCCTAGTGAAAGGTTTTTTAATTAAAATCCAGTATAGACGGTAATTGAAAAAAAACTCAAAAAACTTGAAACTGTTCGGTTTGAAAATTTCTGCGTTTTTCCAACAAAAGCGTCCATCAACGGTGAGCCAAAATTCCGGTCGAATATCCGAGACCGATATGTGATGTGGGCGGAATCCGACCAATTCTTGAACGAAGGCAATACGAGAAGATTAAGATTTTCACAATTTCGAAATACGAACGGACATACATTCCGATTTACGAATCTGTTACTTTGGGTTTGGCTCGGTATGTGGGCCAATCTCGAGTGGTCGACGTTTGAATGATCAATAACAGCTTCGTTGTATTGATTGCTGCACGGCAAACCTCTATTCCAATTCAGCACCTTGTTCTTTTGTACCTACTCAAAATTGTGTACAATAATGTACAGTATAGTGTATTCATAATATTTACGTTAATATTTTAACTACTTTCAACAAGGATTGGGTTTTCAATTCCTGTATTTTTAATTCTATAGATGTTACGTCATAACTTACTAGGTGAAATGATTTCGATAATTCTGTTTCATGTTAAAAAACTGTTTGAACTTGTGCAACATCTGACAATCATGTTTTGAGTTATCCAAAATAACGCGTATTTAATTGATTTCGATTGCGTTGATAATAAATGCTTATTTTATTATCCACTTGTCAACATTGAGGTTGGTTTTTTTTGTTTTCAAACATTCCATTTATTTATACCAAGAAGGTACGCTGATTTCCTTTACTCCAGTGTAAGTGAACTTTTTAATCCTCTTATTAGGTCAACTACTCATCACTGTCGATGTAGCGGCAATGGACTCAATTAAGTGATGAAGGTGATACCTAAATCTAGATGAATGACCACAAGTTTTTCCGCAATCCAACGAACACGGTTAATTTTTAGGGTTCCGTACCCAAAAGGTAAAACAGGACCCTATTACTGAGACTTCACTGTCCGTCCGTCCGTCCATCTGTCACCAGGCTGTATCTCATGAACCGTAATAGTTACACAGTTGAAATTTTCAAAGATGGTGTATTTCTGTTGGCGCTACAACAACAAATAGGACTGAAAAACTAAATAAAATTAATATTTAAGTCGAAATTATGGCTTCGACGCCTCGGCGATAGTTTAGTGACCTTTCGGTCCAATAGATATCGTTGCTTGTGGCTAATATGTGGCTACAAAAAACTAAAATAAATATTTAAGTGAGGCTTTCATACAAGTGACCAGATTTTTTGGCGTTTTTATACATAATGGTACGAAACCCTTAGTGCGTGAGTCCAACTCGCACTTGGCCGGTTTTTTGTTCTCACATTGGACATTTACTGGTTCTAGCATTCTTCACGGCTTCCCTCTCTCATCAATTGTTACTGATTTATGAAACGGAAACGGAATCTGTCCTTCTCAAATACGTTAATTTAACGTTCATGAGATTTTATTACGTTAACATTCATTTGAAATGTAAATCATAAGATTCAGCAAGAATTCATAAAGACAAATCTTGCCTTTGTTCTACAAAGTACTACGTGTTACAAAGTAGATAAGACTTCTCGTAATAATGTAAACGTTTTTGTTGCTGTAGATTAGAGTTCTGTGTTATTGAGTTTGATACGTTTGCACGGCATCATGTGGATCATCATTGTGATCAAAAAAATCATTATGCCCTATTTTCCACGGGTTTCTTCATTCATTCTCAGAAAAGTTAACTTAAGACTTAACTAGCCTCTGAGTGTTGCGAAATCTACGGCATGCAGATTCCCTCACGATGCAATGTATTCCTTCACCGTAATAGCATGTAATATTTAAATGCTTATAACGCACGTAGCTCCAAAAAGTCAGCGATATGGCCCTGGGATTCCAACCCGGTCCCCCTGTACAGAACGCTAAATTCTTAACCACTAGGCTATACCGCTTATCATACGGATGAATATAAATAAAATTACGAAATTGATATTAAAATGGTTATGGAATCGTGCCTACACGGAGTTCAAACACCTTCCAACCCAGAGCAGAAACCAAGTGGTGCACTCTACTGAATAAAAGGGAAATCTATAGCATCAGGCCCTTTTTTATATCTTTTATCAGGCCCTCTTGTTGGAGATTACTATATTCTGCACTACTTTTATCTGGACAATAGTCATGTTTGCTGAAAGCATTAAACTCTTGTGGCTCTCTAGCTACTTCTTTTCTTGTTTAATAAATAATCACCGAGGAATATTTTTTGTGTATGGGTGCAGTGTCACCCACTTTTTGTTGGTATGAATACATCTGTGACAAGTTTTGGTGTAACTGATGCCCTTGATCAATGGTGATCGTTTGTCATTAGATAACCCATTGCATTGCATGTATTGCGTAAGTACATGTTGCTGTATATCACTTACATGTACCAGAAACATTAATGCTAAGCAAATAAGGATGACCCCGGATAAGAACCCTTACAAACAAACTAACAACACTTGACAACAAATATTTATCTTCACACTAATATTCGCCTAACCCTTTAATCCACTCGAAGCATTATCGACCAAAGTTATTATTAAACTTCTTAAAACAACTAGACTTAATTTAGATGTAACAAATTAAGAACTCCTTTAAATATTTGTAAGACACTGATTATCTAATTTGAATATAAATTAAAGTCTTAACGCTTACAATTGGGGTTAGGCTCGGGACTGTAAACATTCTTTAAAGTGTTCTATTTGTGTTTTATCAAGTCTTGGAGGCAAGATTTAAAGCTTGACTTTAGTTCAGCCGCGTGAAAATATGGCCAGTACTTACTCAGCTATTGTGTTACGTGAAACCGCTTTCTACAAAACGGCATAACGAACTACTTAGAACCAACCATACTGATCATTAAGTGTTGCTTGTAACCTAGTACGTTATTCATTTGGTTTGACAGCTATCTTTAGTTCTCTTTTTCTCGGCCAGCCACGCTACCTTTACTACTGATTTTCAAAGCTAACCATTACATTTTCCCATGATTTAATAGGTCTGTGTATTTCGGCTTTTCATTAAAAAAAATACTCCTGATTGATTTCAAATAAGGTTTTTGAAGATCCAGAACCATAAGAAATGATAGTGAACAAAGAACTAATGGAAATCATTCTGCAAGAACAAAACTTAAAGTTAAAATTCCAAATTCACAATACAAAAAGGCAAAGTTCTTCCGTGTTTCCTAAACAAAGCTTACATCAGCTCCTACGATCCGGCTCAATGGAGCCAACCAACACCGATCAGATATCACCTGAACTGGAAAACTTCAGCGGAAACTTTTTCGCTTTCCCTACATTTTTGTTTAGCAGTAGACGAAAATTTCTAAGCAGATTAAATTGAGACGTAAACCATAAGGTGAGGCGATAAAAATGGAACCTAAAGTTTGTTTTAATTAATTTTGACCCATGAATTACAGTGTCACACAAGAACAGGATGTTTAAATTTTTTACATCTGTATTAAAAAGGTACCTAATGGTTATCTAAACAATGTATCTAATAGGTACTTACTTTCTGTCATTGTTATGTAATATGTCGTTGTATTATTTCCTAAATTAAATAATAAACTTGTTTAGATTAGCTATAATTAAATCGATGAAGTTCAAGTTAGTAAGAGCACTAACCTAATAAAAGCCTAGTCACAGTTATCTAGAGCCTCGCACGTCATAAAATGGGAAAGAATAAAGACGCTAGCAAAAATATAAAATGATCCAGCAGATATCCTCCACTAAAATCGACTAAAAGCTAAAATCAAGTTAGATTCTCGTATTGCATCTGTTATCTGCATAGGGCTTTTTACAATGGAAACTGGAGAGGCACTTAGAGAAAAAGCGTAGATAGCTCTTGTCCCTCTCTCGGTCGCTGTAAAGCTAACACTTTATGCGACACAAATTGTTCAGAAAAGGTTTTCCAGTGACACAAAAGAAATGTATATAATAATAGGGCTATTACACACCAGGAATGAACAACGCGTACAAAGATTTCAAAGGAATAATAAGACGTAAAAGACGACTTTGGTGCTAAAAAAGGAATCGTATTTTATTGATAACGTTGCCGTTCGTGTACAAATAAAATGTGACATTACCCAGCGCGCGAGATAAAAGGATTACCTTAAAAGTAATAGCTTTTTTTATTTACTAAATAGCTACTTAACCAGGTACTTAACAAAATTATACCTGAATTAGGGAAATATTAAATATCCACCGACAAACTTCGTATCAAATTTAATCAAATTAAATGTTCCTCAAACAATAATTAAAATTTAGATCGTTATTCGGTTGCTTCAAGACATTTAATATCTGTAGAAACCCTTTCATAAAGACATTATTAAAAAGATTCCATTACCGGGAATTTTTGCCATTAAGGAGAATGAAAAGCCCACTGCGCTCAGCTTTACAATGTACATTTACAATCCTTGCTCGAAAACCATTTGCTACGAGCTAAATTTTAAAATCTTTTGTGCTAGAGGCTGTAAATGCTGGCATTGTTTAATTACTGTCACCGAAAGGAACTACTACTGCATTGGAAGCCTAGTCTAGTTAACTTGTACTTAATTCTGTTTTCATTTAAATTATTTATTTCCAAGATTTCTTAATTTTTCTCTTTTCGTGATTACTTTGATGTTGCTGAAGCCGTAATGCAACAGCGGTCTTTTTAGAACAAAAGGCTCGATTTCTCGTTGATTATTTACTAGAACGTAACTAAATGCAAATTGTACATTAACTTTTGATTTTCATAATTATTAGCTTTTTACCTTAAGGCTTTTGTCCTTTGGATAAAATTTGTAAGTCCTTTTGTAACGTATTCCTGAAATGACATTTACAACTGGTTTACAGTGCGCCCAACTTATCTCTGAAATGGCAAAAATTGGAACTAACGAAAAGTTATTCATAAGTACGTTGTGGTCA
>DWJQ01001634.1:0-10709 GCA_018248915.1 Hesperia meskei straton | reverse complement strand
TCACTGACAAGCAATTTACGATTGACGTTTAGAAAATAAGCGTTGCCAGTATAAGAAATTAGTTCCATGAGTTTACCCCAATATGGCGAGGTTTTTTATATTCCTGGTCAAGCAATAATATAAAGTACATTTTCTCTGTAACTGCAACGAATACATTTGTTTTAACAAAATGATGTAGTCTACGCGAGCGAAGCTGCGGGCGAAAAGCTAGTAATTATATAAATACATTGAAATATGTAGTTAAAATTAAAGTTAAATTCAGATGATTATATTGAAAATTAAATAAAAAAATAATTAAAACTAAAATGTGATTTGTAGATTTTTATTCAGAACATAGCTATATAGAGCGTTTAATTTTAATTTTTTAAATGTCCAAGTAGTTTAATTTTAACTCTCGGAATTTCTGAGTGTTTCTTGCATTTGCCTGCTGCTGCTGTTATTTTTTGAATGATGATGTTTTTAGATTAATTATAGAGTTTGGTGATGATATCTTTCTAGCTGATGAAGGTGTAACTTCCAGTCGATCTTCGTCTCTTTTGATTTCCAAATGCACGGGTAGTCTATCGCCAATTTTATTTATGTTTAAAATAAATCAAACAATGAATGAGTGTAAGAGAAAAACTTTTGCAGACATTAAATTAAAATTTGTGATTGTGATTTTTCTGCTGTCGCTACCAGGGGCAGCGGCGGGGTTCGTGTGTCTGCTTTCACATTACCCACTCGCAACGCAAGGCGGGTCGAACACCCCCCACCCCCTGCCCCCCGCTGCGCTCCTGGTGCCTACCCCACTTTTTATTTCTTCCTGCCGTCGAAAGTAATCAATTTGCGACTTAATTAATTAAGAAAATGCTTTGTCGCGACTCCGACTCAAACGGCTTTTCATTTTGAGGAAACTGTGTTTTGATTATAGTTTAGTTAGCTGTTATTAAAAATTAACTAAACTAACAAAGTAGTTTTACAGTTGTGGCGCGGGGTCATCAATAAAATTAAAACAGCATCGACTTCGAAAAATAACTTACCCAGCATACTATAAAAAACATAAATGATAAAATGTTGATATAATTAAATTAATTACCAATTAAGACAAAATTTTAACCTTTTTTGTCGATAATTCGAAGAATGTTGTGTATAATGACCAGACAGACATACGTGAATTGAAAATAAATAATTCAGATGAGCTTTGTTCTTAGAACATTTTCAACTCTTTAATAATCTTGTTTGACATGCTGCACTTATAATTAACTAAAAAATAAACCCTACTGTTGGTTTTCCTAGTAACATATCGCTCGAAGTCGAACACATTCAATTGAATCTTTGATTCGGAAAAGACAATTAAAATAAGTATCTGTCTTGTAAGGTGAGTTTTGTTTTTTTGAAATTGACGCCTTTTTTGTGACGCCATATTTTTTATTTATGCCTTTATTGTTTGTGAAGCCATCGAAACCGCATTGAACTGGTTAAAGAGCGGATCAAACGCAACCCAGTAATGAAAACGGCTTTAATGATTTCGATGCGGCTTTCACTAATATCTAATTCCTCAAAGTGGGGCGCAATGAACTGGGACAGGGGTTGATAGTTATTCCTGTTAGTAATTCACACCTACATACATAGTTAGTAAAACGTAGTTACTTTCATTTAAAATATTCCTATCAGTAAGAACTAACATGGAATAACTTTATACTGCGTTTTAATATGTAACAGTAACAGTATGCGTAGAAACTGCTAGTGATAGTTCTGTTAGTACTAGTTACTTCTACAGAAATACATAGTTACTTCCACACTGATAATGTTAGTATTAGCAAGGATTATGTTCCCGCGTCAGTTTAATGTGAATTTAGGTAGAGACCGGGTCGGTTAATGCCGGTGGTATACTTTCGTTAGTTTCGATTTACCCGATTCCGTTATCTTGTTAGGGACGAGGGTGCGAAGGACGGCCTACATACCCTGTACCCTCTACCCGAGTCGATGTTTTTTTGATAAATAATGGGGTTTTAGCAAATCTAATTTGTTTGGTTTGGGCTCTAGTTGGCAGTTAGTAAAAATAGTTCGGATTACGGTAGTTTGAATTGTGGGTATATTTGTAGGTTTTGAATGCAAACGGTGTATGTAAGTAAGTACATATTTTAATTGTTATGCTGATTCAAAATCAGATGAATAATATAATAATTGAGTTTTATGTGTCTAATGTCATACTTTACAAAATATATTTTTAATATACAATAGGTAGTAGGAGCTTACAGCTCACACGGGGAAGTACCACCGCCCGCCACGGTACTTAGTACCATTTCTTCTGCATAGTAATTGCTTTAATAGCAATTGTGTTCCAGATAGAAAGGTGTAATCGGTTACACATTTTTAGAGGCGACCATGTCAGTTCTTAAGGGTAGCAACGCATCTGTGATCGAATTAGAGCGAGACTGTTACTAATTGAGTCTTGTTCTACGTCGATCATGGTTATAATGGGTGGTAGTGATAGGGTAGTGCTTCATACTGGTTTGCCTTTATATAAAAATCATTTATTCCCCAAACGTCCATATACCATAAAGTATCAAATCAAACGCTTACATCTTTAGCATTATCATTATAAACCTACACATTACAAGTAATACTTGTTCATAAATGATAGCGTTTCCTTTTTTCGTTATATTATTATCTAGTTAGGAGCGCGGGCAGGCGCCTACCCTGTACCCTGCCCTGTACCCTGCGAGGGATGAGGGTACGCAAGGGCACAAGGGACGGCCGCTAAGTACGGTGCAGGCATCGCGTGCGACGCGCCCACCACTATTTATAAATGTTTGTAACGGCTATTGTTGTACTAAGGGAGATAAACGATAAAAAATGAGCTATGTTTTGCGTCGGTTATAGTTGTCATGCTGCGGAAGGTGCTGCACGCTCGTTTGATATGTTGATGCCATAAAAATTTAACGACATTAAAGTATATAAAGATGTGATTAAGCAACACATATTTTAAGGAAGCGTATTTTAATGAAGTGTTGTAGTGAAGTAATTATATGAGTACTTAGTCTATTTAAGTTTACTTAAAAACATAATCGAACTTATAACATTACATTAATTAATTACAAATACATTAATGGCCCGGGTAGCATGAATAAAACAATTAATAATACATCATTAACATGCAGGACATGAGAACCAACATTTATCTAAACCGTTCGGGAATCGAACCTGGGTATCGTTGCTTTGCACCCGGGTAGGTACCCTACGCTACGTAGATACGCTACGATTTCTTCAGTGTTATTAAAGTAAATATCGATGTTTTTTTAATATGACATTTGAATATTGTTTTAATTGGCACGTATAAAACAGCGACAGTATAAAATTTAAAGGTACACAATACATGTATTGGAAAATGCTATGCCAATTTATCGTAATAGCTCATCGCTGGCTATAAAACAACTGCCTAAGATCTTGCTAGTGAGGGATTGTGTTCTCGTCGGTGAACCAATTAGCCCACATATGATCTCTTATATCTTTTTTCCTAATATTTCTTCACGCAAAATTGTAGCGGATCGCTTCGGGGCATTCCGGGTAATAACTTGGTGAGGTATAATGTAATACGTATGATGGTATCTACGCTAATTATATGATGTCCTAGTAACTGGGACATGCCTTAATGTCTGCACTCGAATAGCTTATTTTCTTTCTATGTTTTTAAATTGACATCTTTTTTTATTTAAACCGTTCGAAAATGAAATGAGCAAACGTTGAAAAATAACCTCAGTTTACTACAATTTTACGGCTAGAACCGCATCTCAATCGGCATAGGCTTTTGCAAGCATGCAAGCACTTTTTTTAATTTAGACTTACATGTACCATACAACGGGGAACCACAGAAATCGAACCGGGGACCGCTTGCTTTGACTGATTAGGAACTGGGTTACAGGATATTAAAAAAAGGTACAAAAAATAAGCTACGATGTAGCGCCCCCAACTCATCGACTCCTAGTAATAAAAACCAATGTACTGGCAACAAAAAAATAAAAGCTACGTCCGTGGTTACAACTCATGTAGCTCCCGCAATACGTCACGAGTTGCGTGCAGTGGTCACCGCTCCACCACCTACCACCGTCTTTACACCACGCTTTTTTTGATTTATCGTAACTCCGATACGCTAGTCTTAAAACGGTGTAGGTGTAAATACTTTGCTAACCCTACTTTCTTGTTACTGTGTAAGTGAATTACTAAGCCAAAGGAAAAAAGTTTGAATAGTATAAAAAAAATAACAGACTTCAAGATCGATGAGTAGAGATAACTCAAAACTTACTGGTAAGAATTATAAATTATTGCAAATCGGAATACTCAAAAGAAGTCATGAGATAGCGACCATAAATTAAATAAGTACAAATTATTTATTAAAGATAACTCAAAACTGTCTGGCAGATGTCGCTCATAATTAAACGGGTCAAGCCGATTTATATGGGCGCTAGCTTTCGAATAAATCACCCAGTACACATGTGGTAACACATAAAAAAATACAGAATAATTGAAAATTGACCTTTGTTAAAAATTTGACTTCTGTATGCTTACAAAGTATGTACTAAAAGTAGGAAGGTTTTTCGTCCAAAAATAATTATAGTATTTCAATACCAATATACCGTGTAAACTCCATTTGTTATCACGAATCATGTAAAAATCCTTTAAAAATGTAATAACCGGTGTACCGTGAAGTTCGTCTAGGGTCGTCCCTTATAAATTTCACCTTAAAAATCCGCAAATTTGGAACGCCGGCACGGTCGGACCTTTTGGTCCCTTCCCGAAAGGGATTTGGGAAGGGATCGAGACCCACACTTATACAAAATGTCCAATATGGGTACCCGACCCTCGGGGCCTAAACATACCTAAGAGCTGAGCCGCTCGTAAACAAAGAAGTTTGTTTCCTCCTCCTGCTACCCTGGTAGGATAAATATCTGTCCCATGTAGACAACGTCACATGGAAGCAGTTTTGCTACCTAACTAATGATTCAATTATTCTACTATTTGATGGCTATGTGCTCCTGTTATACGGGTTCAAAGCCTGAACGATCTTAGTCATATTTGCCTCTCCCCTTGTTTGTCAACTTCTCTCTTTCAGAAAATAGAAAACTACATTTAAAAACTCATTATAACAAGATTCCAAAGCCTTTCGCCATAGCGTTTTATAAATTGTTTATTTTAATATTCCACATAATGTACGGTATGTACAGTCCTTCTGACTCTTTTTATTGTTACTGTTTTTACTTTACTGTTTTCTTCTATTGGTAAAAATTGAATCTTAGCTGTACCTATTTTTTGAGATTTTCGTGTTCAATTTTATAGATCGTAGCGATTTCAACTTGCAAGCTACCCAAATATGTTCAAGACTAAATTACATAAACGCACATAATGTTTCAAAATTGGAGGTGCGTTCAGTACCGTTCAGAATCCGTACAGCGCCTCTAGCGGTTACGATGTTGAACTACAATTCTCATACAAATTCTAAACGATAGTCGCTAGCGAGTATAGTATTAAAAACTCATAATAGACGTACAGGATTGGAAATTGCTCCCCTCCCATTCGTTCAACGTCTAACTACTCCGCTTTTAAGTGCATGGTGACATGATGATATTTGGCCATTAAACCTTCGCAAGGAGTACTGTACACTCTGCAGTGTACGCGTATCGCCGGAGGAGCAAGTCATAAGCAATAATCATAAATAGCGGTAACTATAAAGTGTACACGGAATACGATCACTGGATACATACGACGTCCTAAGTAAACGGCGGCGGCGATCGTTTCCCAATTTACACGGATAGTCTCAAATCGATGTCTCTTGGACCTTACGACTTGACTCAAACACATGATGGGGTATGACCGGGATGATCAACTACAAAAAATTAAGTTTATCTTAACACTTATTACCAAGTAATAGTTACCTAATAATAACAACTTTTTTAATACTTTCTTTTTTACAATAACAACTTAATAATAACAACTTTTTTAATACTTTATTTTTTACAAACCATAATTGCGAGTATTATAAGCCGTATTGGGGCAACCTGTTATATCGACCCGGATAGTGTCCCGGTAAAAAAGATGTTTCCTTGTTTTGTGGTAAGATTCTGTGCTTCGAGGAAAGGTTATCAATATAACTTTTGAAGAGTTTTACCAATTTTTCTGATATCAAATTATACAGCTTTTTTATCTTTTAATGAATATAATATGAATAAATTTTGTTGCAGGTAAGATTATCTTCATATGACAACGGTAAGCGGTAAGTCTTGTTTCCTTTTCATCAGTAGGTACTACATCGAAACTTTTTTTCTATATCTAGATATGTATATTATATGTATCTACAATAGCTGTGACTTATAATGTCTGTGCATGACAAATATTTGCAAAAAACTATTATTGGGTATATTTTACTAATGCCGTTATTGATTCCATTACGGCGACTTTTAGTTTTTTTTCGTCGCTTTGTTCGTTATGTTACAGTTTTTACATTTTAGACCTTGTTGCAGTTTAACACAAACACAAAAAAACACAAAGTCAAGCTAATATAATAGCGTTAAAATAGTGAGTACCTCTATAGTTAAATGAGTAGTAGCCACTAAAATCGCGATAAAATAGTGAGTACCTTTTTTAGATATACGATTATCACCCACGTTCTCTCCAGACAGATAATAAAACTATATACCTCGGTCACACGTCGGGGTGAAGTTAGCCCAAAAACCGAAGATGAGGTAGCCCTGATCGACCAACTTACCTTACTCGACAAAACTCTGGAACCATTACGAGTTGGTCTTAAGCTCATCATCCAAACGAGATGGTAAACATAATGTCCTTGATTGTTTACAGAATGGATGGTATATTTTGCTAGTTGAATAAATTTTGACATTAAGTGAACTGTGCATAAGGCGAAATAAATGTTTTTAGGGTTCCGTACCCAAAGGGTAATACGGGACCCTATTACTGAGACTTCGCTGTCCGTCCGTCCGTCCGTCCGTCCGTCTGTCAGCCGTCTGAAGCCTCAGCGAGTTTAGTTACCTTTCGGTCCAAGAGATGGCGTTGTGGCTAATATGTGGCTACAATAAAACAATGGTCACAGTGGCCTTTGGGAGAGCGACCACAGCCCAACTTTTACGTAATAATACATAATTCCTAATACATAATGGTACGAACCCTTCGTGCGCGAGCCCGACTCGCACTTGGCTGGTTTTTATTTATTAACTGATTACAATAGAACAAAGAACATTTTAAGTGGAGCTTACCAAAAACATTAATCCGTAAATCGGTACATTATTTAAATCCGCAAAAGTTGTTTCTGAGATAAGCGCTTAAAAAGGCAGACTTAAATATAATAATATAAATAAGCATAAAAATCTGAACACTTAGTGGAAAGTTATGAGGTAACGACCATAAATTAAATACACATTATTGATGATAACTCAAAATCTATCCGCCAGATGCCACTCAAATTACACATGGGAACAGACGCATCAAAATTGGTTCACCCAGCCTAAAGTTATAAGCCAAAGAGCCTAGTATAATTTTAGATATTTACAAGAAATTGACTGGACATTTAAATAACACTAAGTCGCGTCATGTAGTCGGATAAAAATAGACCTTACAAGAAGTATGCTGCTACTTACTAGTAAATAAGTAGCATTCCCGCTATGTTGCCAAGAATATGAAAAAGTAATGCAACAGCGGTCCCTTGAGGTTTTATTTTACGGAACGGTCCGTGTCTACTCTTTGCCAATCCCGCCAGCCCCATGCAATCCGTCGTCTGATTAATGTTTATCAAAGAGAAACGACGATATTAAAATGTTGTTGACAACATGATGTAGATATTATTAATAGTATATTAATATTATATTAATATACTACACATAACGTTAAGACATAAACCCGTTGAATGCAAAAGATTATTTGTTAACTATACGTTTCAGACACCGGTCTATACTTGAGTCGTCTAAAATATGGAATGGACACTCCTCGCTCAAAACATACACACAGTTCAATTTAATTTGTAAAATCAAAATTTACTTAATGCATTTCAAATTCTCGTCGTCAAACTACACTGAACCTTAATCACAAGAGTGCAAAGGTGACATTTGTGTGGGTAGCCATTTTACGAATTCCACTTCGAACGCGATCCGGGTATAGGATAGGTTCCATATTATTATGTCGCCGGTGGTATTGACCACCAAATAACATATCACTAACACTCGTGACCTGAGAACAAATATTTTATCTACCTATGATATAAATATCTGCTATACAATAATCTACCTGAATTTCAGTACAATTTCTGTGCCGTTTGTAGAGTCTTAAGAACAATTCCCAATGTTGGAAAATTCTATCGATTTTGTCACCGTGTCCTCGATGGCACCCACCACACAAAGAATGATAATTTGATGCATTATTTGTTAATCATTTATTACATTAGAACTGTGACACACAAATTTTTAAGTGTGAATAAAATAAAAAGAACATGGTACCTATGTATATGTTTAAAAATTTTAATGATCCCATAAGGCCTGTCGTTCAATAAGTTTGAAATTATATTACACTATTTACTTCAGGCAACATCTTCACAACAAACCTTACTCACTCCCTATTATCCATTAATTTCATTCGTGAATTACTTTGTAACCGGATAATGATCAAAATATAATAGTAGCGCCAAAAGGTAAAGCCGTAATCACATTGAAAACAATTTCGCTATAATAATGAAAGGGCTCAGTGTTTCAATGTTGTTCCCTTTAAAAATTACATCTTTAATGGCCGGTGTCGTAAAAAATTGTAGTAGGTTAAGGTCCGCGCACATTATACCAACTTCACACCAACTTAAGCTGTAAGAAAACATTGAATAATGAGCTTCATGTCATATTAAACTCAGTTGAATTTTCGATCGAATAATTGACCAAAACCAACCAACGCGTCTTACGTTTCATGACTGTCGAGTAAAATGTCGATATCGAAATCAACCGGAAGAATTACGCTACAAAGTATTGGAATGGTTCTATTATGAATAATTTTTATAACTGACTAACTAGCGGACGAACTACTTGACCATAAGTAGTCAACGTCGCGTCGCTCAAGTAGCATCGGTACTACCTACTGGCTGGCTCTTAAGCTCTCAGCCTCTATAACAAGTCGGTTGACGCCTGGCTCAAGCAAATAGCTAGCCTTATTTCGGTTACCCCCAAGCATGGTTGGTGAGTCGGAATAAAGATAGAGTTATGTGCTGAGACCTTCGTAGTCCTATTTAGGTTGTACGGATGGCGAAGCCGGCAATGGAGCGGGGAATGAGTGTCGGATTAACACGTTATTTCACCATCCGCCGTCACTGACGCGGATCGCCATTGGGGTAGAGTCCTAGCGCGCTACATAAAAACTTAAATTCTGACCCTAAACTATTTTTTTCTGACCGATTTCACTTAACTCCTAGAATTCTATAAATTAGCATCTTAAAGAATTGACGACGACAAGAATGGCGTAATGGTTGTCATGCTGGTCCATGACACCCACGACACAAAGGATCTTAGAGTGGGGCTATGAATGTAGTGCTATTTATTTATTTATAAAAAAATATACAGAAAAAACCGGCACGCAAAGCAAAACAACTTATCATTCTGTCTTATTTTTTTCGTGTCATTGGCGTAAGGCGTTCCTTTTCTGTGAGTCCAATAAATATTGCATTCATTAGTTTATTTTCTTATCCATCTGTTGTTGAATTTAATTTGGTTAAATTTGTATTATGTGAACCGATAAAACAAATTGTATGATTATTGAAATACTTTCCGATACGGCCGCGGCTCGACACTATCGTCATACCGTCAATATTGTTCCCCCAAAGCCCAATACCGACGTAATCTGTTTTCGTATTTTCAATGCAATTTGGGTATTACGTTTTATTATTCTCGTCAAAGTTGGCTAAATTACGTTGATGGGCTATAATGGTTATTCAGGATTTGGATACAAAAAAAAGAAAACGGTGTGCTGGTTTTTTTCCGTACACAATGAAACTTCATTAATATGACTCTGCTGTTCGCCTATGCGACACAGGACTTTATTCTTGAAAGAATTACGCTACAAAGATTCCTGCAATTTCCAGAATATGCTTCTGAGGCCGCTATGATAACAAATAATAAAAGGTGTCCTAAAAGTCCTTCATAATGATTTCCAAGGTGTGTGAATTCATGTAAAAAATTTCGGTGGATCCCCCAAAATTACCTGGTACTAGTTTGCGTCGTCTTACATCGAATCCATTTGATAACAAAAATGTTCGTAACTTTTATTGCGCCATAAAAACCAAACGATAATAACACAAACTTCGAATATGTAGTTAAACATAAATAAGGCGAACAAAATGGCAAAGAACGGCGCAACGGCTGGGAACTGCCGTTCATAAATTGCACCGACGCATAATACAACAGTGCTAGCAGAAGTTTGCTATTCAAATAACAGTTTACATAGGAAAACTCCGAAACTACACACTGAGAAATAAAACGAAATGGCCGCCGGGAGCCGTGTCAGCGCTACGCGGGTTACATCGCTCTAACGTGGTCTATGTAACGGTTCCTACAATACTTCCCTTATGAACTTACTAGTTGAGCCGATATATCGCTGGCTCACTATTACAAGGTCCTATGTTATTTTTAATGAAGTTTTGTAATAAGCCATAAAACTTCGTTATTTCTTTTAATTGATAAAAATATCATAGG
>DWJQ01001633.1:0-10713 GCA_018248915.1 Hesperia meskei straton | reverse complement strand
AAGATACGATTGTAGGTGGCAGAACAATTTGTCCGACGAAGTTCTTTGCCTTATTCGAACAAAGCGTCTTTACCAATATTACGTCTAATGGTGGCTTTACATTATACAATTTGCAGAGCGCTAACTCGCACTGAGTTAGCGCTCTGCACTAACTAGTGTTTTCATACCTACATTACGCTGTACTAGTTACTGTCTAACTGCCTTTATACTATGCGATTTTAGCACGCTAGCTCAGTTAGCGCTCTGCAAATTGTATAATGTAAAGCCCCCATAAGTCTTTGTTACATAGGACCATAGTGTGAAATAAAACCACAAGATCAAACCACAGGTAATCTATCAGTTGTGCAGGTGAGTCATAGATTGATAAGACGTGGCCTACTAATTTTATACTCTGTGTTTACAGGGCAGTTAGGTCTACAAAGAGAATACAAGAACGGCGACATGGCAACATTAGCAATAAATACTTCAAAGCAAGAAAAATATGTGTTACAGGTAATTGAGTGAAATATTTGATGATTGTCTATCTTTTAAGTATATTATTAAGTTTTTGCTTTATATTTTTTTGGATTTTGGATGTTAAAAATTTATAAATCTATATAGCCTACTTACCACATCTAAATAATAAAGTTATATAAAACAAAAACCAACTCCATCATTGACAACGAGCAGATAACACCACCAACATACTCGAAGTCAATTAAATACGCGTTGTTAGGTATAACTTAAAAATTACTCATCAGGTGCTACTCAATTATGTGATCAGACGACAAGCGCCAGCTTTAAAATGTAAAAAAAAATGCAAAATAGATTAACAATATCTATTTAGTCGTTGAAACTTAAAAAAAAATCCGATCCGAATGGCGCAATAGTTAACATACCCGATCGCTGTTTCAAACGTCCTGGGTTCGATTCCTAGCGAGCCAGAAATTTCAATCATAAGTTTAAATTTCCGTTCTCGTAGTGTAACGTTATTTTTATTTTAGTTTTTTGACATATAAAACCCAAACGTATAAAAACGTAGTAAAACTGCTTTGTAGTAAATGAAATATGTTGTTTTCTGCAGTTATCAACAACAAAAGGAGGGGCCATATCTGTGAGCGTGCGAGGAGAGGCTACTAGATTAGTGCGGATGCGGTTGCGGGTTCGATCCCGGCGGAGGCTGTCTGCTAACTGGGATTCCAGGTAAATAAATATATTATACACTAGCTGTGCCCGCGGCTCCGCCCGGGTGGAACTTAGTGTGTCACAAAGTTTTTCCTACGTGAATCCCGACCTCGTAAGAATTCTAAGATAAAAAGTGGACTATATATTACCCCACACATAAGTCAGCACTGTACAAAAATCCGTTCTGTAGAACTTGGGAAAATTAGGTGATCTGTATAAAATTTGGTGAATATTATACATAATTGTCCAATAATAAATTCAAACAGGAGAAGCGTGTTGAAATATGCTCTAGGACTCCTCAAAGATGAGCAGAGACCCGTGCTCAGATAACTCAGAACGTGTCGGAATGGGCTAAAGTGTTATAACTATAAGGCCAGTCACTCTCATTCGCGCGAATACGCGAAAGTGTAGGACGACCTTAATGAACCAATGCGTTCGAGTTCTATATTGAATTCATTTTAATTGTGTGCTATACAAATGCCAGATTTCATTAAGTTTCATTGTAGATTGATTGTAAGAATTTAGAAGGCCTTAAGTCAATTTTGATTACAAACTAAATTGAACTTTGATTACTGGTAATAAATTTGTTTTTAGTGGTAAGTGGCGATTTCATATTCTTGGCCATTCAGGTAGGTACAGCCTCCACGCCGTTAACCGTATAGCTCTCACAGGCTATAAATCCGATCTGTCTGTCTGTTCGTCACAAGAACAAGTACAGATGAATTTATGATATGCCATATATGGGCGTTCGATATGACTCCGTAAGGCATGGTTCATATTGTACCTTCGAGATGTGGTCAGTGGAAACGTGTAAAAGGTATTATGAGTTCGGTGAAGTATACAAATAAAATAACATATTAAGATGGTATTAGAAGTAAATGTAACGTCGGCAAAAAAGTGATAAAGCCAGATATGGATTGGAATGTAGAATAATGGGGCTACATTTAACTCCGCGTATGTTAGTTTAACATTAAACATTGAAAATTTTTGCTGAGGAGTTTCTTTTGCCGTTTTTTAGAGATGAACAATGACGTGCCTTAGCTTATTAATATACCTACTTATAAATAATTTTATTGGGAATAACATAGCTGGGATTTTTATTGATTAAAATATCAAACATCTAATAAGGATAAATTTGCGAATGGTACGGCAACGCTTCTTGGACGCTCAATTCAAGTACCATCTTTCTACAAGGGTTATCAATTCTTCAGACTTTGTCATCAGCCGGTTCCTACTTTTGTCTTTGAATTTATCAGTATTCTACGTGCAGGTAACACTTAACTACGAGAGGAAATTTCTAGCCGTTTCTTCTTTTAAGACACTTCCACCTTGATTACGTAATTTGACATTTGAAAAGTGACTTCGATGACATAACGTGATAAATATTTTGCAAAATTCCAAATCAATCAAATAATGGGTAGGTAAATTGCCAAAAAACAATAAATTTTTCACATCTTTTTTCAGACTCTTTTCGCGCATATTAAGTACCTACCTACTTGTAATAGTAAAAATAAAAAACAAACAAAAGTAATAAACGCATTATGCCACGCACAACGCCTATGCAAAACTGGGTGTCAGGAAAAAAACCAATACCGAAAATACATAATTTCATTGTGCACTAAACACGCCCTTACATAAAATCTATCACGTTATGAAGCTAGTGAGCTTTCTGCTTTTCGCGTCCGCGCCGCTACAGCTAGTTCCTCCCGAGTAAGGCATATAATTGCCCAAGCACACACGCAACAGACTCATTGGCTTCGATAAAGTATGAGCTTTATTACTTAAACATTATGACGATCTGCATGGCGCAATGATTATGTCAGTCCCCCGTTTGAATGGCTACTAGGTTCGCTAGGCGAAATTTGAATGATATATTAAAATGTTCTCGATGTATGTTCTTGTCTTGTGTGAAATGACAAAATTCTAGTGTAGGACTATATGAGATGTAGGTAATGAGTACATGTTTGAGTGTGTGTACCTACATTTAACATTTTGCCAAGTTATGAAAAAATTTGTTGTGGTTACCAACAGCTCATGGTAATGGTCACAGTCCCTCAGAGACGTAAGTAACATAAAAGACTTCACCAACATCAACCAAGAAAGAAGGAAAAAAGAATGTACCCTACCTACTTACAGAAGTACTTCTCAAGCTCTCAACCAAAACACCATGAGTCGTTTGACGGCTTTATCAAAGTGGGAGTCTTCCAAAAATCACTTTAAGAAGGAAGAGTCTGGTCGTCCAACAAGGGATCGAGACCGGTATTCTATATTCTAGGCCGCCCTAATAAGACCGAACTCAATAACCTGGTGCTGTCTGGCCGACCTCTGACGCTCTGATTTAGGGGTGTGGCCGTAGCAGAATTCTAGAGCATAAAACCGCCATTTTTATCATTTATCGTTAGAGCGATCATTACTGCGTTTTCATTCAAACATTACGAGGCAATCATAATAGTAATAGCCATAAAAAACGTAAACATTCGTCAAGCTCATATTTACGATGTTTCAACACTTACAAATCCATTTCTGGGTCCGTGCGTATTTCAAGCATCCGACCTCGAATAAATCCCGCCTTATAATGTAATGAACGAGCAAAAGCCAGTGAACTCATGTTCATGCATCATAATGCCATATTTGATCATCGTTTAAGAAATTGTGTGCCTACATTTGACCTGGTCAACTTCGGATTGAAAGTTTATGAACATTCGGGTATAAACATGCCCTTAGATGTGCACAAAATGTGTCAGTTTACATAGGATGTTGAGTTGAGTCTCATCACTGTAATAAACGTACAAGTTTAGAATTTAAAATAACGACTTGTTTATGTCTATAATTTAAAAATCAAAGGATACACATGCGGTACATAAACACATTTTTTTAACTCGTAGACTTATGGATACTTATTGAATTTAGTAGGAGGGTAAATAATACACAAGTATAAAACGTCACTTGAGATCGAATTTCATCAAATTCTATCCCTAAGTAAAAGTTTGTTTACTTTTCCATCGATTCTAAGAATTCATTACTCTTACGCCTATTTCAACGTTTTATGATACGAACAATGTTTTATCAAAAGCTTAATTTGGTTTCAATAATATTATCAAATTTTGCAAGTTAACACTCACTACCCTATCGTGTTTGGGTTCGTTGGATTTATCTACAGAAGGAGACGTTCAGGTCTTGTAATGTTGTGTGTTGTGATGTTGTTATGATAAGTGGAATCTCATGAAGTTCTGGCCATAATAAAAGAGTAATTTTTCTTCGTTTTAAAAGAGGTTTAATTGAAAATTTTGTTCGTCACTCTGAAGCTAATGCGGTTCGAGGATGGCCATTAGATTAAAATGAGAATTTCAAATATCTCGTATTTTTGAGTTACTGTTTAATATCCTTAATTTTCGGTAAGTACGTACATTTAATTAGATAATACACTAAGTATTTAAATAATAAAATTGTAAATATCACAACGTCATCAACGTAGTCAAAGTCAATCTAATATGCATTATTATAGATAACTCAAAACTGACTCATCAGATGTCGGTCTTTATGAGTTAACACAACTAAAAATGCAGTCAAATTGATAACCTCCTCTTTTTTTTAAAGGTCGGAACATGACATAAGGAAAATTGTTGTTTATTCCGGAAAAAAAGATAATAAGGCATGCTTTGAAAAATCAGTTTGAAGTCTATTAACAAGACGTCAGTGTACTCAAGTGACAACTTAATACGACCAATTTCATACTTCCATATTAATAAAAACCTCACCCTTGCTAAAAGCTGGCAACATTGTAAAATGTATACGTTACTACGCGTTGACATTCCGAGTGTTTTAATTGTATACGATCATCGACCAGTGCTGCCTCTGTTTCTACATTCCTCCGTATAATGGACTTTCCATGTATTGGTGTTTTGTAAAAAAACGCTCGGTCTTGCTAGCTGAGTAATTGATTAAGTACGCGGCATATCTGTGTCGCTTGAGTTATTGATACACATTTTATATGAGGTTAAGTTATGAATTATTTTAATTTTTTTACCGCTTTTTGATGAGTTTTGACAAATTGGTTTTATTTATTTAGAATATTCGTTGGAATTTTGTTTTATTGTACATATCACGTTGCTACCCTAAAAATATAGGTGCCTGATTTATTGTTTCGTGATTTTTATTTACTTTTTCGCGGTTGATTACATCTGTAACAATTAGGTTAGTTGTAGAGAAAATGAAGTTATTTTTATAAAATAAATATACGGACGCATCAAATAGTTCATTTTGTAGTGAATTCATATCAGCAATTTCATTACTACCTATTAATATTCCAATACATAATAACTCTTGCATCGTTATCGAACTAACGGCACTTCTTAAATTTTATTGAATCATATACCTACAACAAATTGTTTAGATGTATATCTAATAAATAAGTAAGTAAATAATCTTTATGAAAATGAAATAAAATTCGTTTAATTAAAAAAATATTTTTAGAATAACAACGTTTTTATAACAGATATACATTTTTCAAGAAATTTAACTTGCATAAAAATCTATTTAAAGCAAGTCTGCGTAAAAAACGACAGACAACAAAGAATTTACACTTAAGCATAAAATAGCAGTCAATAAAATTACACGATGTCAAGAAAAATTATTACATTGACACTACGCCGGCGATAATCCGCAATTAAACGGGACATAGTTGTTCACGTATTTTATGCAGTAATGCTTTTATATTAATATTATCTGGTTTCGTATTATCAATATCAATTTATCAATGTACCTGCAAATTTATTTGTCGATATCTTTCCTACGTTGTAAGATGTACCTAGTAAAGCGTCCGCGCGTCCGTCGTTTCGTTCGGCTTTGTATCTGTGGTGTAATTTTAGTCTGTTAATTAAGTATTGTTATCGTTTTAGGCCGACAACTCACATTCGTGCGAATATGTGAACTCACAAGTATGACACTCACTCACAAAACTCACAAAGACGACATTTGTAAATAATTATGCGTTATCTACACATTCGTGTTTGTTTTATAAGCTGTCAAAGCTGTGATGGTTTAAGCGCGGACCTTTAATTTTCGCGTAGATTCCCACAAATTCGTGCGAGCATGCGTACAATGTACAAACGTTTGCAAAGATATTTTTAAAGTTTTTAGCGTTTAGCGTTTAATGAGGTATTAGACTGATGTAAAATACTTTGATTTGATGATAATATAGTGATGAATAGCGATATGTTCATCTTGAATGTAAAATTTAAGTAATCTGTTATCTTTTACATAATCTATACCCTACAATTGTTTTTTTACGTTAACTTCCTATTACCATTTTATTTACTTACTAACATCCTTAATAGGACTTCAAATTAGGATATTCTAATATAACCTGTCTCTAATAATTATAACATTACTATCTCTATCAAAATAAGTCTTATAAATTAAAATAAAATTTCGGCAATGCCAGTTGCTTATTTTTAGATTCCTATGTTCCGGTACATTCATGGCCAATACAAAACATCGTCATTACACGCAGTCAATGCATCTCGATGGCACTAGTGTAAATAGAATAAGCAGTCCGTAAAGGCAAGCTTCATTCCATCAACTTTTTGCACCGGAGCATCCTCATCATTAGAGCATTGTAAGACTTAACGGTAAATATTCAAAGTCAAATTTCCCGTAACCACTCACAGAAGTACGCGCTCAGGCGCGAAAACTGTTGAACGAAATAATTACTTAATACTCACGATATTAAGTTTAATTTTGGATGTTATCGTTAAGCAGAGGTGTCTTGAACTTCTGTGAGCTTTCATGTGAGTTGTGAAATATTGGTAGGTAATGGAAACTGTTGAAACAAATAATTACTTAATTCTTACGCTGTTAAGTTTTAATTTTATATGTAATTGTTGAGCCGAGACGATTTACCCTTAAGTGAGCTTTTAAAGTTAGGTTTTTGTAACTTAAAAATATGAGGTAGCTATTCAATTTTATATCGATCAGCTTTTGGGACGATTAGACGCTGGAAATAACTTGTCTCCGTTAACAAGTGCCATTTTCCGGATTTTCCTCCTAAATCGAGCTGATACAAGCTGTCTTCTGCAGGTCGTCAGAGCACCTGGCCACCAGTGTCTCCAGGAATGACGTTATGTGCACTTTTTTACTTATAATGGTTATTGGTCTCCGTAATGTTTTTAAAGGTGCATGTTCTGGTAATCCCGACTTACATTCTTAGGAATCTCAGGCTGTTCTCGTGCAAAGTAAACAACAAGCAAACACTATTATTGTTTTAGCTTACGAGGACAAAAATATAATCTTAGCTGCAAGACGCGAAGATCCCCTTGATTCCTTTTTTTAATGGAATTAATGTAGCAAACGAGCAGGCAACACAACCCTTCCGCTGCCGCCCACGGCAACTGTGACCGAATTAGACAACTCAATTTTGAGATTGGGTTGTTTAGTCCAGGTCATAGATGGAGTTAGAATATTACTTGATTAGTTTGTTTACAAGTGTGAGGACAGAGAAAACCTCATCGATAAGTATACCTATCTGAGTCGCCAAGAATATGAAATTTCCACTCCTAACTAAAATCAATTTTAAATTTTATTATTTGTGCTTACAGTTCAATTTAGCTTGTCAGAAAAAAATACTTAAGGCATTTTAAATTCTTGCCTTAAATCTACAATGTATCTTAATCACCTAGCGCGGTAAACTGGCATTTAGGTGAAATGCTATTGTAACGAATTCCATATAGAACCGGAAAACAGTACTTATACAATTCGAAATTTTAGATGGAACTCGCCTTGGTAGTGGGATTTTACAGCCCCTTATAGTAATGTGAAAATGAAATAATTATTTTTTATTAGGTATGTAGGTACCTATAGGTATGCAAAGTTCAATAACTGTAATATTTTTAATAGTAACTTAAAACTTTAAAGGCCTTCTACGTACCTAATGGGTACAAAATTCATTTAATACGTGAATAAACGCTAGCTAATAAATAATGATTAACCATAATTGGCAAATGTAATGCGTATAAACACGTTTGAGTAACAAACCGCTTGATAATAGCAAATTTTGAATAGATAGGTAATAACGATTAGATAGTTATTCAAATAATTCTCGGCCCTGTTGTGACGGCCTGCTAATGAGCGTGGCATTAATTAATTTAATAGCGGCTTCTTCTTGTTTCTTGTTACCTGTAATTGTTCGAATGCCATCACATGCGCTTGCGCCTGCGCATCGAGTGATAACTTAACCATTTAGCTAACTGGACTCGACTTGGTTGTTTATTCTACACTCGTTCGTAATTTACTATGTTACTGGTGATATTCCTTGTTGAAATTTTTTGTCCATCGTATCGATTGCAAAAGAAAACTAATAGCTTTAAATATTATTGTCACACATTGTTTATTTCTTTTTCTATTTCAATAGTATAATCAAAGAATGTTTATCTATTCTACACGTTCACTAAGTTTTGCTGTTCACTAATTTGTTTAGTGTAGGTAATAACATTGTTAACAAATGAACATTTTAAATATAATAAGTCCTATGCCCTGACTCACGAGTGTCTTCTTAACTGAGGAAGCTTAGAGCATACTACATCACACTACTCAAGTGCGAAATGGTTTGGCGTTACTAGCCGAATAAGGTTCTAGAAAAATGGGCGAACTGAAATCTAAATAGCATTATCTATGCCTCTATCCGTCACATTAATTGCTATTTTAATTATTGCTATGCGTGTTTAAATTTAGTTTAAAAGCAAACATAATTCTTGCTAAAATAAAGATTGAACTTTATCCTAAAGTAACGTTCCGAAAGCGATATAGGTACTGAGTGATAAATGTCATTAGTGCTCTCAGAACTCCCGAGAATAGGAACCCGCAGTAAGCACAAACAACTTTTTCAACATTATCTAGCAGGAACCTATAAATGTAAGAGTCACTTTACCATTAAAGTAATTCAATGGGATTTTTCGCAACGTTTTACCTGTTTCGATCATTGTCTCTTCATTCCAACTGTTTAACCTTGACAATTAACCTCTTTTGGATCGCTCAGGTCTTGGACGTCAAACCTAGTTTGGACATTATGAGGATTTTTAATAGTTCTATGAAAATAGAGAGAACCGTTAATCGACACCTAACGGCTGTTCACAGTTTTCTATCCATAAATTCTCAATTGCATTCACTAGCCACGGTAAAAATGTTGATATTGATGCACCTACTAACTTATTCGGAGGTTTTGCGTCAATAAATCAATAAAAAAACCTTAATTTGATAAGCTGCCGTGGCCTGATCGATGAATAGTGATGAAACTAGTACCTAATATTTTAAAATATAGGTAAAAAAAAATTTAAAGACATCATACATTTAACCCATAACATTTTCAGTCCCATAGATCCACAAGAAACAACATACTGCGTGGTGGCATCACATAAAAAGAACTATACGTCCTTGTGTGCAGCGCAGTATGATGTGAAGGCCAGTCGTTTGGAGAACAAATCGAGTCGTTTAAACTCAGAAGAGGACAGAAATCAAAACGTCGATCGGCCGAAGGCAAACGATCGCATAGAGAATGCCAGAAGGGTATCGGAAGTGGACAATAAAATCGAAATTGATACGGACAGCTACAGTTCCTATGAAAATTTCAAGACCGTTTACAAACGAAAAAAATTCGGTGAGTGCCTTTTGTTAGAATTTGTTGTGTAGAGATGTGGTTGGAATGTTTCTTTTTTTATTTCGTTTAAGGTAGTGCTTGAGAATGATCCCTGATGGTAAGCGGTGATGAAGTCGTTAATGTTTCACATGAACAGCTGTGTTACTTCAGGATTAATCTGATTAAAGATCATACAGGCCACTTTTGCCCGGAATTCTCGCGGGTAGCAGTGGCATACCTTTAAGTACTTTATAACTTTAAAGTTCCTTTAAACATAGTCTACACATGAATTCTCAAATATCCTGATTTGAAATACAATGAATGTAATTGAAGTGGACTACAGAAATTGATGAATCAATCTAAATAGGTCCGTGTGTCAAACCAGGTCGCAGTACAAGAGTGACCAATGAGGATACAGTGATAGCTTGTGTTGGGGAACGGACGCACCACCTCTTTGAAAATCTGGATCCCTCTATGGTAAATATTAGATTCTATTAAACACGAAATTATAGTGTTACAGTGTTTTTATTAATATTAAATTGAATTAGTTTTAAAGTTTAATTTATTCCTGTGGGAGAAAGAAGGGTTAAATCCATAATAAGAACCACATCGATGGTAGGGATTTTGTGCAGACACAGGATATTTTGTAAATATTTTTCTCCTGATTCTACTTGCACATATCCAGTATCATGTATCAATCTTTATTGAATTTAATGTTCAAAAGTAAAATGCCGAGTGAAATGACTGCAACTAAATTAAAAAATTATTTCCATCGAATCAACATTTCATTATACCTACCTATACCAGGTAACAGTGTTTGGGACCCAGAAAGCCTTTTAAATAATTTACGCAGTATTTTGAACATGTTTTTTTATGTACTTTGTGTTGTTCTGGAGACAATAAATTTGACTCCTGATCTG
>DWJQ01001632.1:0-10714 GCA_018248915.1 Hesperia meskei straton | reverse complement strand
TGACTACTGTGACTTTGACAATTGTCGGCCACATTTGTTTTGTAGTTAAGTCTCTTCTAAAAAAACGGACTATACATACGTTTGAGATACCTACATATTTCACGACGTTTTTCTTAATCAAAGCACCTAATAAAATAATTATAATGAGAATTGAAATAGAAAATTGTATATCAAGGGCGCAAAGTTATATTTTTAGGGCGAAGACGCTCTTTTGAATCCGCAATTTGGTATAACAAAACTGTGTAATTAGATATTAACAAAAGGTCCCAGTAGTTTCGCGCAAGCTACCTTTTCAATTATAAGTAGTCTTAGTGGGAAATATAACCAGTATCATACCAGCATTTTACTAATACGATATTAATGCGATAAATTACAATCATAATACTCTGTACACTTCTTAAAGACTTTTTTATTAGTCGCTACAACAGCGGCAAACTGATAACTGCATCGTTTGCGTACAAGCCAAATACTTCATTTATCGCAGCATGCAGTGCAGCTGTAGTTCTGTCGTGTCATGCTAGATAGCAGTATCAGTGACAATAGAATGTTATTAACCTTGCTTGTGACATTGGACCTCGTAAAAAATCTTTTAGGTTCTAGGTACTCTAGTACACTGTACAGATAAGTAAGAATAGAAATAAAGAAACAACAGTGACACACTCATACCCCGCACTAACCGGCGTAGTTGTTAAGCCTAATTATTCTTAGGACTCCTCCTTTAATAAACGTATATACTCGTAAGACTAATAAAACTTACGACCCATTGACACAACAGAACAGAAAATGTCTGTCGACGAGGAATTGAAGCCGAGACAAAGGCAAGATAATTACTGTAGGCAAGTAACGAGGTAGTCAAATGTAAATCTGAATTTTCTGTTGACCCACAAAATATGGTCAATGTGGTCAAATGAACTCAGATGATCACTGAGCGACTGATGAATTATTAATTAATCCACTTTTACGTGTCAGATTATGGAAGTGTGTACCTATAGTAGATGATATTATTGTAGTAGGATATTTGTCTCTGATTAGGTTCTTTCTTAATGATACCAAAATTATATGACTTAATAATTATACCTAATTATTTAGATATGAAAACTCCCTGTTTGTGTGATGAATTCATATCGAGTTCGAATAGAGAGTATAGGTACCTACCTACATGCTTGTATGTGAAACTCAAGGTAAATCTCATATTCGCGCTATTTTTAAACAATCCGTGCTAAATAATTTTATTATATCTAATATTTACACTGGCATTGGCTTTTTAATCTTATTATCGATAAAAGTGAAATCAACAATTAAATAGCACTTTAAAGTATACCTTGAATAAGTTTTTATTTTGAGAATGTTAATTCACAAGTTTTTTGTTTGTGGTAATCATAACCAATTAACCGATAAGCAGAGGGAACGCGGTCAATAACTAGATGGATGACCATATTTGGTACTTGGTGCGTTTTGGATTTTATCTATTATTTATTTGTTACGTAATTAAATGTAATTTATTATCTTGACAATCTAGATTGATGTCTAGGACAAATGAAGCTACTGGCAATAAGTAGGTATGTAGCTGGTGAAATTTGCGAAATCGTGGGATAACATAATGACCCAAACGGAATAGATTCTTCAATATTAGATTTATATAGACGAGAATATTGAGTGAATAATGCAAATTAGTCGAGACCCCGAGACGAATCGAGATCATCGTTTATCGATTCCTTCTAAAACAAACCTTAAACACCCTTCACATAAGTTTGGTTAGACAGCCGCACATTGTACCGGTTCGCTGTTGTTAGTGCAGAAACAATGGAGTTATTGCGTAAATACGTGCTTCGTTCGTTGCGTCACTCGATGTATCGAATCGAATGGTATCGTTTCAAAAACATGTTGACACAACTGCGCCGTAGCACCCCGTGACATTGGGCACTGTCGCGAATGATCCTTAACGTCGTTTAGGTATGAATTACTATTTAAATTTAATATGCTCTAGTGCCCTAGAATGTTTCACAAGTTATTTAAGCGGCAATGTTTTAGTATTTAAGTTATGTCCTAGAACTCCTAGACAAGTTTGAATTGGCCTTTCTCTGATATGAGGTGACAGATCTTATTTCCAGTTTACCAAACGTATCGCTCTTTCATGACAAACCAGAAAATTAGCCCAGTGGCAGAAAGCACATCTGAAATAAAGGAACAGATTAGCATTAAAATTCTTTTACTCAAGCAGCTAAAAAAATCCTGTCGTCTTGGCCAAATTCTGTCAGAGATCGCCATTGTAGATGGGAAAAGAACCCGTATCTTTGAATGTACATGCAAGACGAACTGCTACGGTTATTAAGGTATGGTTAGCGCACACCTACAAACTGGGAAACGATTCGGCATCGCCTCGCCTCAGCCATGAACTTATCCCGAGGCAAGGTGAAACCGTTACAATGCTGATAAGTGTGTTGTTAGAAGTTTTATACAAAGATTACTTACAGAGCCGACGTCAAAACGTTGATAAGTGTACGCTCCTATCGTGTTTTTTCTAGAACTACATATAACAATACATATATAACAACAGTAAAGAAATAAGTACCTACCTAGGCCACTGTTGCCCGATAAAAAGACTTCAAGATAGTAAGGAAAAAGTTTCTTTTTTGAGCAAGTGTTCATATGTTTTAGCTTTTGTTTATTCCACATAATAAGCTTTCATAACCTCAAAAACCTGTTTATATCTTAACAATTAATTTTTTTACAACTATCACGTACCGTTCACCAAACGATAACACCGCACAGGTATCACAAGTCATGAATTTATTTAAATCATTCGCTTATTATGTATCTGGAGCATTCGTCAGTTGAACATTCTCACACGAAATTAACTGGCAACCCGCTGGCTTCATGTGAAAGGCGTTGACGTTGTTATGTCGCTCATTTTCTCTTGAACTGATTCGGGTTTCGACGAATAAAGGTCTGATACTTGTTTAATACTCCTTTTGATTCAGGGATTGGGTTGCGGGCGGTGCAGCTTTACTAGTTCAGTGAGTATGGTTCTTGACACCGATGAAAGGTTTCTTTGAAATGTATTGGTATAAAATAATCATAGACCTACATACATTCAATGTAAAAGCTTCAGTTTTTTATTAATCATGTAGGTACCTAAGCTTGCAAGCGCGTGTAACGTGTGCAGATTTTACATCAATAGATAGATAGGACAATTTATTTCCAAAATCAGATCAAATCAACAATGTTGCTAATACGAGCTATTAGCAACATTGTGTTTATTAGCAACAACCCCAACCACAACGCAACTTTAATGGCGACCGCTGTCGATACAATAACCAATAACTACGAGTATAACGCCGACTTAATTACTTTTGAAGTTACCTCAACCGGTATAGCGTAGGTATACGCTACGTCTGTAACAACGTTAAACTTCATTTAATAGAGTCCAGAACGCATGCCTTTACACTAAAATCGTTTCAGACAACCTTAAGCTCCCATAAAATCCACCCATAATAGCAACATTACAAATATGGAAATAATACGTCATTCTGCCTTTAAACTACAATATCTCTTACACACTGCATCCGCTAACTAACGAGTCAACAGTAGGGTTGCCAGATCGCTAAACCTAAAAACCGGACAGATTTTGACGGACAGATCTTCATGGCACACAGATGCCAGCTTTCCGTCTATGGGATTAAGGTCAATTTAAGATCAATCGCGGGATCTAACAATGCCCTTAGTAAATTTTGCTTACAAGCTAAACTGAAGTCTGAACTGTGGGCACTGATAATATGTTTGGATTTGGCGGGGAGTGGCAATTTCACATGCTCGGCGGTTGAATCAAGTATGTATATATGTCCGGCTGTATCCAGACGTCTGGCAACTCTAGTCACGAGACTTGCTCGACTCGTTGTCATTCCTCTCACTCACGGGCGCACCACGAATTTAGAGAGCCGATTACCGTATACACTCACTGGAACAATTGTCATTCTTCATTAGCACTGTCTAGCGGGACATTTTTCTCCATGACGCGGGTAATGACACCGGTTTCGGCTTTATTTGACACCTTTACCAGATTACAGTACTGAAGTTCACGCTACGTCTATAGAAGTATAAAGTGATAAGTTCAAAACTCATAATAGTCCCCAAAACTATGAACGAAGGTTAATAATCAAGGTGTCACGGGTTTATTGTGTATATTAAGTCGGGATATGGTTAACACAATACTTAACTATAAATAATTATTCTTTATAGGTATAAACAGTAACTTGCCATTCGAAAATATTTATCCCAACTTTTTTAGATGTTCACCTAAGTATCCTACAAAATATTCCAATTAGTGGCCAGGACTTGGAAGAAGTAACCCTGATTTTGTCATAATTGAGCGGTATTTGCTTTTATGTGTATGCTTATCGCTTCATCGCATGATTTCTTCTCCATATGTAGGTATAAAGTTGAACTGTGCAAATTCTCACACTCTTGCGTAGGTACAAAATTTACATTGTCCTTAAAAGGGATAAATACAAAGATTTATGTTCGTTTGCCTATCAATAGATGTATGCCTTGCAAAATTACAAAGGGGATCTTCCCTAAGTTATATTCAAATGATTGGAGACGTACTGTTTATAATTATTAGGTAATAAATCTCTACGCAACTCGACACGTAAATCGATAAGTGCGATAACATGTGCTATCTCGATTACGTTTCCATAATAATGCGTTCCTTGTAAAGACGTTACATAATTATTACATATCTATCAATTTAGTTACAAAACTGACATTTGCGCCACTTAAAAACGCATTAGGAACCTCGTGTGTCCTGTAAAATGGTTTCGCGATGTGATTGTCTTGTTAGGGTCATAATTCTCTGATAATTTAATACATTAGGTACTTACTCAATTAGGAGACTATTTCCTTCTCACGACTAATGACCAAATCGGCACTTACTAACACCTATTTTTAGATAACTGTAATAGAAAAATTGCTTATTTGAACCATCAGCGTGCGACCACAAATGCGGTCTGTTAGTTTGCTCCGTCGATTGAAATCCTGAGATAGAATTACGTAGCTTCTAAATGCAATCTTCATAATAGCTTCCATTGGAATAGCTTAGCAAAACGAAACGACAAAATGACTTTGTAAGTTGTACCTGACAACTGTACCTTCAACCCATTAATGCCTTTCGAACCTTGGGACTCTTCCGATAACTCAAGAAGCCTAGAGCAAGATCATGCCGCTTCAGTGTGGATTGGTGAAGGAACTAGTCGCCAATCCAGTTGTTGAAAGATTCAATAATTATAAGCTCTGATATGGCTTATCGACTGTTATCTATTGATGACAAAGGGGACCTACGACTTTATACGTCCTCCGAAGCATTATGCGGTCAAGACATTTTTGCCACCACGAGTAGTAATATTGACGACGCCCGCATTGTGTAACTCGATCGATCACATAAGATCGACGATAGCCGCCGGCGCCGGCTATGTTTGAGCGATGACAATATACTTTCTGTTAAATAGACACGACTTGAATTGGGAGGCCGTCCTCAAAACTTTGTCACGTTGCTAGGATCTCCTTTCACAAAATAGCGTAAAGGTTGTTTCTCCACACTGGCCAACACCTTCAGAAACCTTTGAAGAGGATTATAAACTTCAGTTAACTTACCTTATCTACAACCCGTATTCTCTCACGTATCCTTCACGATGTTTTCTTTCACCGAAGCAAGTGATGATAGTTTTCTAAAGTGTAGGCACGTATAAAAACGAGGTACGTGTAGGATTTGTACGTCGGTAGATTTGAACTGAAATTCAAGCCATTAAAGTGTTGAAGTATCATTCCTTTCTCCTGTATCTACTGGAGCATAATTTTGTTATTATTCGCAAATGTGTTCGAATTTCGAATTCAATATGTTTCAGACAAAGGCGACTTTCACAATCAGATCAATAATACTTCCGATCTCGATTGATTGCGGCGATCGCGTTACCAGTTTCCACCGTTTTCTATTGAATTACATTTCTTCATGCAGCTATTGTATTTAGGCAGGCAATGATTTCTAACTCGAATCTAGCTCAGGTCTTACTTTAGCACGATTTTTGCAAGTTTGGCCAAGTTTCTTGGTAAGACTTGCTTACTTTTTTTCCTTTTTTAACTGTTAACTATAACTAATACTGATCCAATGACACGGCTGCTACTTTGACGGCTTGGGAAGCTCCGTCAGCAGAGCTTTAACGGCTTGGAAAGCCTCAAATGTCAAATACATATTTCACTTAATACTTTGCCTACCTTTGTGAGTGCCTGTTTGATTGTAGTCGCGACCGAGTCCATTATTTTCTCTTGGATCCAATGAGCCGTGCGCGGATGAATCATGAATGAAATACTAGCGTAGTCTCTGTAATTACGTTCCATTAATTAGTAGAGCTCGCTACAATCCACTTCAATAACAACTAATGGCTTATCCAAAGAAAATACACTTAATACTTTCTACCTGCGTTATGTCATTTATGTAGGTGCTTCACTTATCTAATGGTTACTTAATTACACTATAATCATTCTTTATATACTTATCCTTTATTTAATTATCAGTAAACCACATTGACTGGTACTAGGTACTTGGAGATTAGGAAACAACGCATTGGTCGGTAACGCATTGGTGCTACCTCTGGCGTTAATGTAATGAATATTTCTTATCATAAAGTGACTACTCTGCTTGTTTGCCGGCTATTACATAATCTAATAGCCTAATACACTAAAAAGATCACAAAATATCACCTTTGGTAAGGTTACAACTTACAACCCATTAGTGGCCAACTACTGAGCACGGAGTCTCTCCTCATTGTTGAGGAAGCCAAGAGCATACTCCAACACGCTGCTCCAGTCTCCAGTGTATATTGGAGGAAAAATCTATTCATTTTCACCGAAGGTAATTGTATTGGTAGGTATCTAATCCAGCACTTTTATTACCCTCAATGAGATAACAATTAATAACCACCTCTTGGTGGGAATCTAGCGTCTGTCACAAGGGATACCAACCTCCACTTAAAATAAATTAGAAATCCATCATCAATCTAGCACTTACAAAGTGATATTTTCAATAACATAGGTAGTCTTTTCTGTTCCATAACAAGAAGCCAAGTAACATATTATTCTAGTTAGTTAAGTACTAACAAATCTTTCCATGATATTAGCCACGGTCAAGGTTTTAATCTACAATAACAATTCGTTGTATGTGCCAAGGAATGTTACAATGTTGCCATGTAGGTACAGAAAAATGCATTTTCATATACCTAATATCCTTATCACGACGGAGTTATTCGATTATAAAAACTACGTATAGTAGGTAAACTTACATACAAAATAGAAAAACTACTTGCGCGGTTTCTTATCATTTAAATGGACACAATAACTATTAAAATTAAAAAAAGGGAATCTTATTTTCTTACTAAAATACTAAAAGGAATAATTTTATTATCTGTTTTATTTATTTCGTTAAAATAAAACACAATAAGTATTCGATATCAGTTCTTAGGAAATTAGCATACGAAATAATTGTAATACCTAGAAACTCAGCCTAGAAGTGTGTGAAAACTAATTATCGAAACCAAAACATTCGTTCCTCGGTGAAAAGCTAATATAAGCGCGTAAAATAAATGTTCCTATGTACCTTTATCAGTGCGGAATAAGTGGATTATTCGTCCGTGGGCGAATAAAATTTATCACACGATAACACTTACTACCTAGGCGTTTTTATATTGAATAGTGGTCACTGGTTATATAAGATGCTTTCGCCACCGCTCCAGTGAAACTGAGTCGAATCCGGTTGCTTTGAAACACGGTTGTCAACTGCAACATGCTTCGGACGCGTTGACCTTACCGCTGCAAGTGGCATTAACGGGTTGGATCGACCGATTTTTATGACAGATTATTTTTGTAATGTCACGCAACACGACGCCTGACTTTTTTGTTCCGTAATCAATCATTTTTCGTAACTTTTTTGTATTCATAGTACATAGTAAAACAACCGTATAAATGTTATGAAGATCGACAAAATATACTTGTAGTAGGTATGTCTGAAAACTATTGTGAGGAATACAAATTTATCTGTACCTATTTATATTTCTTTTTTAATAAAATGAACAACAAATTGCAATGACCTCTGATTACCACCATAATGAATGCCGTTTGATCCGCTAAGTAGTAGCGGATCAAACGGCACATAACGACAAACAATGTAAGTATCCACTGCGAACTGCGAGACAAATAATTAAACAACCTAACAGGTAAGAATGTGACGTTTGAGTCAGAGGTTGAGGTCACCGCTGGTTAAAAGCCCCACCCCGCCATTGCTTCGCTTCGGCAAAAATATTTTGCACCGAAAAAATGTATAGACATCCCGTCTATATATTTTATTTAAATTGACATTATTTATTATCTTTTTTTTTGTCGGAAGCAATTAAAACAAAAAAAAAACACATTTAGCCAACTAAAGTGGACATTAGCAATACCAAAGGCATTATTGACGATGTTTTGCCGGTCGAGTAAAACGAATAAAAAGTTGACAATACCTATTCAAATATCAATATTCAAATGAATAAAATAATTATATTTCTTATACTTAATATAAGTACTTATTTATTAACTTCGTGAAAGTAATTTATAAACAATTAAGCCTTTTGCGTTACTCAAAGCAATTAATCGCGATAAAAGACAGAGTATCGACTTTGTTGTATAATTTCCAAACTTAAAATAGGTAATAGATCTGCGATGTATCAAAATAAAATATTGTGAGCGTCAAGGACACGAATTACTTACCTAAATTAAATATAAGTGATAAAAAACATAACTGAAATAAATGTCTGTTTGTGCACAAATTATCAGCACATCTGTGTCATGTGCACGCTCACTGAATGAGGAAAACCGTTTTTCCTCCATTACTGTGAGGTGTCTGTCTGATATAAGCGCCATGTTGCTTCCAGAAGTCTAATTATTATAAGACATAACAAGACAATTGTATGTACCTCTGTGTCGGTATGGTTATATCCTTGTTTTAGTTCAGTGGGATTCTCTTAGACACCGCGTAGATGCATAAAATTGTTCTGTATCCGAAGTCTATGGGGGACAACTTCCCTCCCTCCTCTCTCGCGAATCCTACCTCAATATGCCCATGGGAATAAATTTTCCGAAACGAAACGAGGGCAGTCACTTTTCATATCTTCATAATTGGCAGTAAGGTGATTCAGTTCTGGTTGGAATTGGGAGTTTACCACAAAACCAGTATTACAGTTGGTTTACTTGTATTCGTGTTTCAACGAAACCGACAATAACACTATGATAACCGACCTTTGGTCCATTACAAAACTAAAGTTTGTTGTCTTACGCGGTAAATAATTTTTTCAATCTTTTTTATCAGTACTGCTAACAGGATTCAATTGAACTTTTCCTCATACTTTTGATACGTATGTAAGTACATAAAACTAAAACTTAACAATTTATGTACCAAAATTAACTCGCATAGTGCATGATTTTTTATACATTTAAGAAATGAAGATGCAGTACAACCCTTCCGCTGCCGTCCATGACAGGACCAGGGCTGAACCAGATGGTTAGTAACGTTACGAGAGGATTTTAAGCAGACTTCAGATTAGAGTACCTACTCGGAAATTCGTGTAACTCTAGGTTTAATAAGGTGATCAGGTCATAGCCTCTTTATATGCCCATGTATTGCCCTTACTCTCACTATATTTCTATGGCATTAATTCCATATCCGACTAGTATAATATCCAATATACCTGCTATTACTATTACTAGGCATTAATCGCAAGTGAGGTTTTACGAGGGTTGCCACTCGCACTTACTATGTACCTTCATAATATATTTTAATAAATTATTTATTAGCGTACCATGTCTTTATTTTTATACATTTTATAATAAAATTGAAAATTAAATAAATACAGTCCATAATTACTTAATTTGTATTGCTAATTACACTGTCATGTTTTTGTATTATGACTTTGTTGTCATATTATGCCATTAAAAACATGATGATGATTTGTTTTAATTTGAAGTATTACTTTTCATTCAACAATGGCGACAAGTGACAACCCTAGGTGTTACTAACATTTGCGTAACAGCAAGCTCCATAGCTATCGCAAATCCGAATTAGTCCTGCATACCACGTGCGCCTTATCAGCACGCTGTGTGATCGGTTCGATACGTTGCACAAAAACTTCAAATAATTCCACTTTTAAACAAAATTGTTCATTCAGTGTGCATAATTCTTAAATGGAATTTAAGTAAAGGGAATAGAGTAGTATTTATAGAACCTTAACTCGTTTCTCTCATGTTTTTTTTATGTTCGGAATTTTTCCTAAGACTAGGTAGTTACCTTCCTGGCGTAATATTTGCATACATAAATATGTTGTCAATTTTACAAGTAAAATTATAATATATAATTTCACAGGTAACTTAGTAAAAAAGAATACATTTTTGAGTGTTGGATGGATACTAATAAAAGAAACATAGTATATTACTTACAGTACGTTTATTGAATTTACTTTTCATAGTTTGCAGTAAAGTAATTTGTTTTTAGAAAATTAAATGGCAGCATTGCCACAAAAGCATACATACAATAAAGACCTACAAACACTCAAAGAATTAATATTAAAATTTAAAAGCATGTTGTGTTTACCTGTAATTGGTTGTGCATTAAGCAATGTTTGTAACTGTACTTATG
>DWJQ01001631.1:0-10715 GCA_018248915.1 Hesperia meskei straton | reverse complement strand
ATGTAACAAAAGGTACAAATTAATTTTCACCTTTTTAATCCGTGCCAAAGTTTTAACAGGATTTAATTCTTTTACCTAAGTATTCCATTTTTAAATTATATCAATAACTTTAATATCGTACCTTAAACTTAACAACACATTCTGTACGATCCTGTATGCGAATAAGTTGGTAAATTCTAATTAAACTCCTACAATCCTTGGCACAGTAGAGCACATATCAAAGAGTTAATTAATTGCCTTAATTAAAAGTTAGTGGCTGCCGATTCAGTTAGTTAAGACAGTCCTAAACTAACAATGGCGAGCGAGTGCTCGGATTTGGAGCGGACACACCAGCCCGGTCTAGAACTGTTACAAGGTTTGATTAGTTACAGTTTCGTTTAATTAACTGCTGTTTAGTGTTAGCTAAACGCTAGATACCTACTGTAAACATGTTGCTTTACAATTTTAACTGGAACTTACAATTTTATAGCCTATTTTTTGTAGCTAATGAATAAAACACACAATAATAAAAGTACTTAAGTACATTTTAAATATAAAAGTTTTCGATTATATTTACTAATCTGCTAATAAATGCTTGAATTGCGGTTCGATTTCATAGTTTGATACAATACATGTTTAGCACTGTATACAAAATATGTATGTATGTAAATATGATAATAATTATCACTATCGGGGTTCTAGAGACCCAAAATCTCAATAATCTTAATTTTGTTCATTAAAACATTTTGAGCAAAGAGCAATAGATGAATTTTATGATAATCAGTAATCATGATTACATAATACCCATCTGTTACACAACACCCTGTACACGTCGCAGCAGCGCCCCCGCGCGGCGCGACGACGCGTCGCACCGTGTGATTGCGGATTAGCGACACATTAACACCTTTTTGTACTCGAGCGATTGTGTCGCCCCCCTGTGTGCACTACTTTTTGCCCGCGACTGTACCTAAGCAGTGTTAATTGTTAAATATAATGTAATATGGTCTCTATGGGTACAATAGTTTGGCAAAATTTTATATGTTTAAATGTTATTTGCGTCTACGGGGGATTAGGGTTTCACGTAGATTGTTGTTAAGTGCTATTGTTATGAATAAAATCTGTTGGGATTAATTCTAGATAAAATATTGAAATGTGGTATAAAAAATAAGAATATTTCGTGTTCTAACGCAATGTATTCCGAATTTTTTTTAACTGATCACAGAAACAAGAGCTAATTTCAGTATTCACTGATGTAGGTTATGTATTAGCTTAGGAGTACAAAAGCATTCGTTTCTCTCAGTATTGATATTATGATTGACATTCAGCAGGAAAATATTGTTAAGTTAATTTGGTAAAATTTTGCTTTAATGTTTTACAAAGCCAAGCACGCGGAGTTTACTTGTTAATAACAAGTTGTTATTCACATAGATTCTTACCGTACTCACTCACATTCGCGTGAACTTTTATACACATTGTACGTATTGTTAAAGCTTTGACCTCAGACCAATAAACTATAGACGGCGTGCCGTGAACAAAAGCGTGAAGCCGGCAAAAGTGTGCCTAAAACACACATCGGAACCAATAGAATGCCCTATGTTGACAGTTTGAACTAGAACAAATTTAAACTTTATTTTTTGGAACACAAAGCTTCATTTGTTTTTTATTATTTAGAACACAAAAGCCGTTTTGGTGTGAGTGCCGCCGTGTGTATTACAAGGCAAGGCGTACTTTTTGCCGTCTTCGCGCTTTTGTTTACGGCACGCCGTCTATAGTTTATTGGTCTGAAGCTTTGACATCTATTAACATTTAACGCCATGAAATTGTCAAAACCTTCTCATAATCATTCTGATCTTCGCATCAACCGTCCTACACTTCCTGGTTGGCGTGTTTGCAATAATGTGAGTGAGCGCCATTAGCTATGGCTTCTGTCACTTCCTATGTCTTAAAAACTAGCGGCAATACAATTGCGATCAACACTGGGATCAGCGTGGACAACGATCAAAGAATAAACAAGATCAGAAGCGTCAAATCCATTAAAATAAAAGCAGACAAAATTAAAGAGTAATTATTTAAAAAGTAATCCAATAGATCCGACCGGCGGCAGACAAAATATCTCGTTCACTCCAAATTACTTCGCGAATGGATCGTGATTGCCATTTAAAAATAAATCTCAAAGAATTTTGTTAAAGTTTATTAATTTTCGAGATTGTTGTTCTAAGGAGTTTTATTACCTGTTTAAATTAAGTCGAATGCGATCTTATTACGAATTAGAACAAATTTTACAGAATAAAATCTGGACTTAAATATTGACAAGTAAAGATAGCTGAAAAACCTTCCTTCGGTCTCAATTTTTATCGTGAGGTAGCAGCCATTAAACTATGTCAGAGGCTTTTCAGTGGCATTCAAATTTTTGATACTTGGCTTTGCTGTATGCAATTCGCACTGGAGACATATCGCTGGCTCACTATTACAAGGTTCTATGTTATTTTTGATGACGTTTTGTAATAAGCCATAGAATTTCGTTGTTTCTTTTATTTGATAAAAACATCATATGACCATGTAAATATGATATTATGCAGTTTATTTTTGCAAAATAGTTGGCTAATAACATATAGAACCTCGTAGAATTCTTAACTAAATATGTGATACAATTTTAACATAGAACCTTGTAATAGTGAGCCATCGATATGTCGTAGGATGTCTACTTCTATTTCACTTAATACGGGTGTTGATTGATTGTGTCATTGAATACATATATAAGATTATGTTTAGCGGATTAAATTTGTAGTAACGTTTAAATGCCGCAAATAGTATTACATATTTCAATTTACATTATCACGTGATCTCAATCAACTATCAAAGCGCGTGTCGTCATAAACCGCTTAACTGTCAACGACAGATAATGTCAAATGATTAATTGCAATACTCTTTGACAGTTTACGAATAACAATTTAGCGTTTCGTGACGTGTTTGGTGGGAAATTTAAAAATGATTTTTATTTTAGTAAAGAAGTGGACAAAATAGACGAAGCGATTTTAGAATTACAAATAACAGTTACACATGAAGTAAAATATGGAGAATAAGGACCTGTTCCTAAAAATTATATTTATATGAATTTACCTTTTCACTTTCCGTTTCTTCAGTTTGTTCCTGTTCGTCTAGGGTGCCATACAAAATATTTTCTTTTATCGTGCCGCTAAAAAGAACAGGTTCCTGAAAACACCAAAAAATATTTTAAATAAATTTATTTGTCAAAAAAAAACATGTATTTGTGTAGATACAGTTGATAATATGATGATATATTGTGTACAACATAATACATTTTTAATATACCTGACTAACATAACCTATATGGCTTCTGAGCCAAACAGGATCCAGTTGCTTTATATCCACTCCATCCAACAATATCCTGCCACCGTCCGGGTCATACAGCCTCAGTATGAGAGCAGCTATAGTACTCTTCCCACACCCAGACCTCCCCACTAGGGCTATTGACTTCCCGGGGTGAAGATGTAGGTTTAAACCTTTGATTAGAGACGCACCGTCGTAACGATAGTGGATATTCTCTAGTATTATTTCGCCTTTTGGTCTTTCTTTTGGTCTTAGGCCACCTGAAAATACAGTTTGTTGTACTATTACCATTTAATTTTAAACTGTTGTCAAAAGAATTTAAAAAAGGAATGGACCTGACTTTGTAAGTGCCTGCGTAATAGTTTTAGTTCACACAACGCTATTTATGAGCGCCGCGACTGCAACACAACCCAAAATTCGTATGTATCTGACACTGTTCACTGACAGGAGACGCGTCTACGATGCGTCTCCTGTCAGTAAATAGTGATGATTTAAAAAGTACTAGAAGAATGTTCAAGAATTGGTGGAATTTACTAGATTACAAAAAAATAAGGTCTTATACAAACCTGCGACTGGAATGCTGGGCTGCCTATCTATAATCTCCCATAATCTGGAAGCAGCTCCCATGCCCTTGTTCAGCTCAGTGTAGAAACTGCTGAGCCCGCCTATACTGATACCCACGTATGCGGCATACAGTAGGAACGAGGTAAGATTACCAACTGTCAACTGTTCGCTCGCTACCATCCCTCCGCCGTAGTACAGAACCAATATTATTATCGCGTTACCGGAGAGACCAGTCTGAAATGTTCAGTGCTAATTTTGTGTCGATAAATTAATTAATTTCAAGTTAAAGTATTATTTTTCGAATTATCTTAAAAATATATGGAACTATAAAAAGGTCAGTACAAGCTCGAAGGGCCATTTTATTTTAATTTCACATTATTCATTTATCTGAGCATTATTCTGGTTCAGCCATTCTGGTGGTGTCGAGTTCTTGTTTGCTATTTTAAGCCCATAAAATTCATATAATGATATATAATCATCCATTCTATTATTATAAAAAAGTCAACTCTGTCCATTTGGTACCTTTTCTCGAACTGTCCATTCTCCAACTAATTTAAACGAAATTTAGTATGAAGATATATGTGAGATCCTGCAGAGGGCGTAAGGTAGTATTTATCTCGATGATACTTACCCTTGGAATAATTTTACCCGCTTTTTGCAGTGTTTCGACTCCCACACAAAAGTCGTGAGCAAACACTATCACACCAATAAATAATACCGCAATGGCAAAGAAAAAGTCGTCACTACTTTAAACACTGGGATCGTATAATTAGAAGAATTTCTGAGCATGCTTCATATCTATATCTATAAGCTATTAGCTCTCCCATTACTGAATACGCCACTGACTGACAGACAACGCACAGCCGAAACTATTAAACGCAAGAAGCTGTTTGGCATATGTACATGTCTCTTGGATAGTGTAGGGGAGCACTAAGAGAAGATTTTAGGAAATTCCCCCTTAAAAGGGATAAAAGGGTGTAAACTGAAACAAAAATTTCTTCGCGGCTGAAGCTGTGGGAGAGGGCTAGTAAGCTAGTAAACTATATTAATGCAGTACTAGTAGTAATTTGTTGGAACTAACTCACCATACCATAAAAACTCCCGACAGCCAGGGATTCCTTGTACGCCAATTTCAGTAGATTCTCTATTCTTTGTGCATATAATTCACATTCTTTGTTCTCTTTACTAAATGTTTTTACTGTTTTTATATTTGATATTTTCTCTTCTGCCAACTGTAAATTGAACATAAGTATTAGTGGAGTGCCGTAAGCTTTAAACCTCGGAATCCAGGGACTTTGAATGAATCTTCATAAAAACTGTTGGACTGTATTTCAAAATGCACAAATAGAAAAGTTAAAAAAACTAATTCACCGATCTTTTTTTTATTTTATTTTTTTATCTTTGTTGGTAAGATTGTGATCCCATAACTTTGTGTTGGGTAAACCGATTTTGATGCTTCTTTATATCCTTAAAAGATGGTGCTTTTGGTATGGTCCCATATAAATTTGAGCTACATCTGACGAGTAATTTCGAATTGACTTGAATAATGTGTAAAGATGTTTTGTAGTTTGTACTTCTGGTTTTTTCCTAATAACTTTTCACTGAGTATTTAGATTATGATGATTCTCGTTTTATTTGGAAGCTGGTTCTTGCATTGTAGTCTCATATAAATTTGAGTGGCATATGGTGGTTACCTAATAATTTATCCCTGGGTGCTTCGATTTCGACGATAAAATTAAATACACATTATGAAGAGTAACTCAAACTGTACTCGTCTGAGGGAACTCAAATTTTTACGGGACCTAAACTAAAACCCCAGCTTTCAATTAAAATAAGAATAATCAAAATCGGAACTCTAAGTAGTAAGATATAAGATAACATACATACAAAAAAATATTAAGGATAATTCAAAAACTACTAGCCAGATGCCACTCAAAGCTTACCTCACTAGTTTCAGCCAAGGAATCCTGGAGTTGAGCAGTGATGCTGCGGACAAAACGTCCATATGTGACGGCCAGCAATGAAACGGGAGGCACAACGCACAAGCCAATGAGCGCCAGTGAGGGAGACATGTAGAACTAAAAACATCATTCGATTTTTACATTTTAGTAAGAAGAATCCACTGACCTATCAATTTACGTTACATCAGCATAACTTGAATTGGTCATCAGAGTGTGGTTATATAGCAGGTGGGATTGTAGTGAAGCTTACTACTATATAAATGCTAAATAAAAGCCAGTCTTTTTGGTCTTAAAAACTACAAGTCAGACTCGCGCATACTCATTACAGTGTATACAGATGTACCTGTAATGTGTATAAATGTATGTAATATGTATTGTGTAAAATGTTACCATACAGGTAGGAATACAAAAAAACTTGATAGGGCATAATTTTCAATAATAACGAGTTTTTGTGTATCATAAAATTCACCTACGTATTTGTTAGTAGGATAAAAATTGCAGCTCTAATTTACAATCACAACATGATATACTCATAACTTCAAAATTTCTACGAATAACATAGTAATATTGACATTTTCACAAAATGGTTTCCTTTCTTTTCTATTACTACTAAAGAGCAAATCACTCACCATCATACCAGTTCCAGCACCCACCATGACTAGAGACCGTAACCCATCACTAACGTTTTGGCTTAAATTGCGACCAACGAGTTGTGTGTCAGCAGACAACCTATTCACAAGCTCTCCTGTTGATGTTTTGCCGAACCAGGCTGTTTCCTGCCTCATTATTGACGAGTACACCTGTCTACGCAATGCTTGTGTCATTCTTTGACCTGTGAATGTGGATCGTTTTAGTTCAATTATTTTCATTAAAATTTTATTATAATGCTATATCCCATACATACATCAATTTAATTTAAATGATAAATAAAATGCTGACACCTAATGATTCCATGTGACAGGAAAATTTGTGACAAAATGTACATGTTTACAGCTCAGCCTTGTTTTCTTTCCCATCCCTAAGATGTTCTGAAGGATTGTATTAGTATTAAAGTGAAATAAATATTATATTCAAAAGACAACAGTAACTGTGTTATACACATGTTTAATCTGTCCTTGAATATTAAGTGAGTAACACTTGAGGCTGTGAAATGTTTTAATTATTCAGCCATTAATATTAATGTATTAAATATACAGAAACTATAAATGAATACTATTCATTTTATTCAAGATAATTGTTATCTGCATCATATACAGTGTGTCTGGCTTCGGTCTGTACAAACTTATAGGGTGTGTAGTATGAGTTATTTAATGAATAAAATTCTTCTACATACTAGGTCTAAACCCGACTGCCCTCGATCTACATCCATTTTAATTTTTTAATAAATTTTTTTGACCATGCACAGTAAAAGTCCTATAACTTCAAAAGTTTAGGTCCAATCTTCTTCAAAACTAAATTAGTTTTTAATCACTTGTACAGGTCATCGATTTAACAGCTAAAATAATTCAAAAACTGGCTTCTTCATATTACAATAATAAATTAAATGTAGAATTTATGAAAAAAATTACATAGTTTTTTTTTGTTTTTTTAAGATTTTTCAGAAAACAGCCCCAGGCATGATTATTTTTTATTAACTCATCTACCAGATGTAAAGTTAACCTAAACAACAACACCAAAAACACAATTCTGAGACAATGGGTAACCTTATACAACCTGGCACTTTCAACATACATATTGTCATACCTTTGGATACAGTACATTATTGTAATACTGCAGATTATTATTCACAATAAAAACAAAACTACATTTAATACCAACAAGATAAATAAACAGCTATTAACATTTCATTATTCACACAACATGCAATAGGGTAACGCTTACACAATAAAGTTTCTACAATTAAAATAATGAGCAAAATACTTGTGTTACATTAAACTATTATGCTGAATTAACGTTATGATTATTGTTATGCATAAAATTTTATACTAAGTGCAATTACCAAAAACATACCATTGCTTAAGCTAGCAATACAGAAAAGGATGTTTCTGATAGATCTAATACATAATATGTACATTCAAGTATAATTGCACTGTTAAATGTTAACCTTCCAGTTAAGTCTGTCCTATTGTATAAGACTAACTCTAGAAAACAAAACAGTCATTTTGGCCAGATTTACAAGAGAATTTAAGTTATGCACTGTGACAATTATTTGAATACTGGTCACTGATTGCTGGAATGGCACTAATATAGTCAAACTGCCAAGAATTGATTTGAGCTGTGTATACTACACAACAATATGTCTTGTATCCTTACCTGAAATTGACATTAAGTAGACCCTTCCAAAGTTACACAACCCACCGACTAGAAAGACTCCACATAGCATTAAGCATAATGTGTCTAACTTTTCCCTGGCCGCTCCCAGGTCACTGGTGCTGCTATAAATTATATCTAGAACCTTTCCTAATGCAAATGGTACTGCCATCGTCACACTTGAAGATACAATCAGGAGTCCAATAGCAGCTGAAATACAAAAGAAATCAAGAGAATAAGACTTAAATTAAAATCAATAATACCTTAGCATGCTTATAATATAACAGATTATTGCTAATGTGATAGTGTAATCAACAGAGATACCAATAGAACTCATAACTATAATTTTATAATTCTTGTTTACGCTTTTGAACTTCGATGTTTTCACTAATAGATTCTAGTAAGCTTGAGGATAACATTTGGTGTTTATTTTATTTTCGTTTGTTCACAAATAAAAAAATAGGTCTTATTTACAAAAAACCTATGTAACTATTTATACTCTGTATTGGACTTCTTTTATTGGATGTGAATATACCTAATCAGTAAAGGATACGATGGCAGGCTACCAGCATTTCATAAAACACATGATGTTTACCTGTCAGAGTCATCTTTTCAGGTTCTGCTAAACTAAGCAATCGTCTCACTTCGGAAGGCTTTAACTTAGCGTTGATTTTCTTGGAGGTCGATATCGCAGCCTTACCACCAACACTTTCAACGGCTTCATTTTTTTTCTGTGCATCTACTTGACTAGTGTAAAACCTTGTTTTCATATAGAAAATATCATTTCCCCCGAACAGAGTTCTTTCGTAATAATTTCGTAATGCGGGAATTTTGTTACTAGAGTATAACCTAAAGCCACATGAATGAGACTGGATGGGAATTCTGAAAAGTAAATTTACACACCTACTAGATATTTTTACATCTAAACTTTTATTCAGTAATTTTTGTAACATCTTGTTCAATTTAAAGTTTTACACCAAATGAAAATAAAAACATTGTGACATGTCAGAACTGTCAGTTGTCAATCGTAAAACTTGTCAAGCAAAATCATTCATTCACACATAGAGATAGGAATATAAAGTCCTAATAGTAAACCCAACTTAAGACTGAAACGAAAGAGGCGCTGTCGGACGCATTTGACATTCATTTGACCAATCATTGCACACCAGTAACTGACAGATGAATGACCACAACGTACTTATGAATGACTTTTCGTCAGTTCCAATTTTTACCATTTCAGAGATAAGTTGGGCGCACTGTACTGTCTATGCTAATGCTGCACTCTGTCGGGATAATTTGGCAGTAATATCTCCTATTCGGACAGAATTTTTGTAAAAATGGATGGTTTGATGAAAAACGCAAAAATGAATACGTTCAGGGGAAAGTACATTTGGTTCGTTTAAAGAAAATTTATGAAATTGTGCTACTTTGCAGTTTTTGATAATGTTTGCAATGGATACGACTTTCGTAATGCCAAAGCCTCGTTATCTCTTTAGATACAAGAATACAAGACTAACCAACCATCTGCCCGCATACTTAGCATAAATTCGATGACAGCTTCCCCAATAATTATAACTATCTACTCGGAGCGGCACGTTCCCGCGTGTGGGGCCCGCCGCGTGTGGGGCCCGCGCGCGCCGCGCCGCCGCCACGCCAGTGGACGTTAGGAGGAACACGCGAAGGATTCGATACATCGTTTGGTACACTCGTTTAATAATCCAGCGGTCGGGAAAAGCCCTACAGGTATTTACAATGAATGATTAAATTTCAACGAGACTGAATATCGCCTTCCCTATAATTACACTTAACACGGGTATGTATAAAATGTGACAACAAGATTCGAAGGCAACTAATTGCACTAACTATATTATAATGCCGCCCCCCGCGCCGCCGCCGGCCCCGCCCCGCACCCCGTGCCCGCCAGTGAAGACTAGAATAACCCATGAATTTATCACCAGAGTTAGGAACTTTTCGGACTGATTAACCGTAAATGTAGCGATGAAGTAAAGTTCCAGCTAATGAGAAGCTACAATGTAATGTGTAAATCGTGAAAGCCGTCGGCGGGCGGCGGGGCGGGGGGCGGGGGGCGGCCGGGCTCGTACTCGTCGGCTCGATATTACAATATTACAACATACACATTGGGGAACATGCAAAATATTATCTTGAGCTTACTAAGAATAAATCAAGGCACAATTACACAATACATATTTACATTATAATTGAATTATTTGCCTAAGATTTCTTTTTATTTTATTGGTATATGTAACGTTAATTTTCTAATTTACTAATAAAAATACATTCGATCGCGTCGGGGGCCCGGCCCCAGGGGACCCGGGGGCCCTCTCGACCGCGAGCCGAGCGCCGGCGCCGCCCCACACGGCGGCCATATACCGAAATAACTAAAATTTTATGATGTTTTAAATATCTAGATGGAACATCGAATCCGCGAAAACGTGTCCAAAAATTGTGGCTAACTGTTAGCCACAATTTTTATATCATTACGCACAGATTACGCACACATAAGACAATAAACGAACGCGAAAAACATCG
>DWJQ01001630.1:0-10716 GCA_018248915.1 Hesperia meskei straton | reverse complement strand
GCACACATAGACAATAAATGAACGCGAAAAACATCGCCTACACGCACACATGCTTGATAATGATGCCTTGTTTTTTTGTTTTCATTGTAGGGCGACGCCCAATCTAGATATTTAAAACATCATTGGTTTTGTTACTCGCTCCGCCGCGCGCCGCCGCTCGCGACGAACGGAAATATTTTGCGAAGATAACGGGAACATTTGATTTAATCTCTTTTATTAGATAACATTGTGACTCAAACAATATAGGTACCTCTTGTTATTAATAACTAGAACATAATGAATTTGTTATATTACTGCCTATTACGGACGACCCACACTCGCCTAGGGTCACGTGAGGCCAACCTATGAAATTAACCATTCCAGCAAAATTGTATTATAATATTCCTATAAATACAACGAACACAAATTAAAGCAACAATTAATTAAATAACATTACAGATCTAATTTATTTAACACAATAGATCTCAAAGTAAAATTATTTCAAGAATATTATGTCGGTTTGGATTTATTCTACATATTATACATATACAGTATATTAACCGATATTATGTTGGGACTAGGATGTCATTGTTGGAATGGACTTTTTAAGAATTATTGTAATGAAACTTGATTGTGAAAATGGAAACAGAAATGAGTGTGAGACAAAGCCACAATACACAGTGTTGGATAGAGAAAGAGTAAACGAATACCTGGTTCTATCTATACCCGCGTATGGGTGTGGCGTCGTCTTCGTTCTGCCAGTACAGTATTCACCATATGATGATTTTCATGATGACTTACTAGCCAAGTTACTCACACAGCTCACACTACAAGGGGACTCGATATTTAGGTAGGTACTTGGTTTTACCGTAGTTAAATAAGGTTTTGCAACGAAATCGAAGGAAGCATGTAACAGCTCGACCTGACTTTGTCGCTCGCGGTAGATTTTTTTTCTACCCCCAGAAATGTAAATATTGAATGGCGGGTATACCTTTGAGTGGGGATAAGAAGCATTCAGAAATAAACCTATCACACATAATAGATTTTAATTGCGATAATCTTGAATGTTATTTTATCATAGAAAATTTTAGGTAGATTTATGTAGATTTAATTGAGTTTGGTCGTGTTATTTTTTATAATTAATGATTGGCATTAAGTTTATTTATAGCTATAGATTTAAGTATATATTTATAGCTATAGATGTAAGTATCGTATCACTGTGGTATTTGTGGTAGACTGCAAATTAATATTTTTTTCCTTCTTTGCATATCGATATGTGGACACACAGACAGAAAAATTTAAAGAACATTGTTTTGGATTCTATTGTGTAAATTCCCATCATTATGAATTGTAAATATATTTGCGATGTACAGACAGCAATCAGTTACAGTTTTATTAGAGGAACGTTTAGATAGAAAATATAAAAGAAGATATATTCATTTCAATGTAAATAAAATCTTGTGTAAACATTTTTTTCAATTTCGAGTAAATGTATAAGTAATGACGATACTTCAAATATACCTCGAGCAAAGCGAATACCAATGTGAAAGCGTTATGTATTCCCAGCCATAAAAGTTGTAGCTACTGGAATCAGAAAGTAATTCGTCAGCAGTAGCGAGTAACATCAAACCGGTTCTGGCGACGCAAACAACCCGCGAGACACGGTAAGCACACAATTATAATTCGTATTCGGGACGACGTAACGCAATAATTTAAGCTCACGAATACAATTTGTACGTCAAGAGAAACGAATGAAGAGCGGAGTGAATAATTCGAGGCGGGGAGGCACGCCGGCGTATTGTTGGGGAAATAAAAGGCCTTCCTTAGTTAACCACGATCTATATTCAGGTGACGCGCCGAATTATGTGTTTAATATTATGTGGAATGACAAATGAAGTCTGCGAGCAGAGTCTGCAGCTACCGTTTCACCCTGATTCGTCGGAACAAGTGAAATAGTTAAACTGTCGGTTGTAAAGTTGTGGAACCAGGGTGCTTTCAATACAACTTATCTGGCAAGAAGTTGGACAGTAACCATTGAGATACTATGTACTAAAGAGTAAAACGGTTTCGCAGACGTTGCAAGTTATCAGACTGTTTCATTTAGTACCGAAAACGGTATCGTTTAAAGTGTTGAGTTCATGCCTTTATGACCTCTAGAGAGTGCCACATTCAATTTAATATGATGTCAGATAACGCATATCTAGCGGATACCCAAGTTGTTTACAGCGATAACTCATATCTTAACTATGATTATTTGTTGTGAAGTTATGAGAGAAGAGATGAACCTACATACATACAAACTTACCCCCAGTATGTACATACCTATCGAAAGTTTAAAGCTCATTTGTTTTGGCGGAGTCGGTTAAAAGTGATAAAGCAGAATTTTAAATTAGTTCTAACTGGCATTTTTACTCATGTCAACTGTAGTCGACGGCGGATTATAATGGGCCATGGCAGGGTACACGTGATGTTTGATGTACCTACGTAAGAGGTATCTCATCTCTACCCATCACGGCCCACTATTGAGCACGGGTCTCGTCTCAAAATGAGAAATCTGAAAAATGCTTGCCTTGGGTTTCGAACCCTGAACCCTTCGAATAGGAGGCGGAATTCTTAACCACTAGGCTATCACCGTTACCAACGTAAGATGTATCTATTATTTTATAATGTACTGTAAAGATGAATTAGTATCAAACACAGGGACGTTTGTTTATAATACCGCACTCGCGTAGTAATGATGATTTATATTTGTTAAATCGGAAAATATCGACAACCAACTTTCAAACTTTCTCTACCTCTAGGAAAAATGTATGGAAGCATAAAAGTTCCGAAAAATATATTCACAAAGCCGTATTCATACGTTTGACCCAGTTTTTGAATTAAAAAGTCGTGTATGTTAAAAGTGCCTTTTGTCGGGAAACTTCATAGTTAGCCCGGGTTATTTCAGAAAACGTTTTAACAAAATATTTTTTCCAAATTAAATCATTGGCCATATTTTAATACATGGAAATTCGGTAACAGTCACAATCGAAAACCATTTCGATAGAGTAAACAAAAATACTAAAATGTGCGGCACAATTTTGTTACAAAAGAAATTTGGTCCAATTATATGAAAATCATAAAAAACTTTTACCTAGACACATCGATCGTTGAAACTGTTTGTTTGTATTAACAGAGTACCTAATTCATAATTATGCAATTATTCATTGAACAAACAGTTAACACTAAAAATACCACCAACTGTCACTGGAATTTCATGTGTCGTCGGTGTCATAGACAACTCAAAAGAACACACACCTAAATCTAGCAAGTTTTTACATCGCTGAGAATCGAACCTAGTACATATCAAGCAGCAGTGAATGAACCTTTGCGTCGCATGGGTCGTTACATCCGCGTCGTAAGCCCAGTAGATTGTTTCCTGACTTACGGACGAAGATTTCCGGCTCCCAGCGTGGACACTCATTTATTTGACAGATAAAAATGTTTGTTCCCGGGCCCTGGGATACTAGTGGCGATGTATTATTTGTGTTGCCCAAGCCGTAACACAGGAATCCTGCGATGGTATGAATATAAGGGTTTAGTCATTTTATCTGACAATTCTCACGTGGACGCCCTCGTATATCAGTTTCTGGGTGCTGGAATCAGAACCACTCAATTACGATTTCGATCGCTTTATAGACGCATGATAGGTTTAATTGGCTTGAGTGCAAGGTACCGTTAGATTAAACTGGGGTAATATCCAGATACTGCATACTAACGCGTCCACAGTCCAGCGTGCGATCCTACGTGATCAATGTTGGTGAGGAATGGGTGCTGCCTGTGGCTTCATTCATTGAGAATTTCTGTCCTTCCAAGAGCACGTAAATTTTACAACTATGCTTTTCGTTAAACACACGGTAGGTCACATGTAAGGCATTCGGACCGGATTAGCGTATCACAGGCTTTTAATTCGACAGTATTGTGGTATGTAAGTATGTTAACTCATATCCCTGGATATACAATTTTATTTTTGATAATTCTCTTTGTATTCCAAAGCTGGTGCTTGTCTTCTACTCTCATTTATATTTAAGATACCTACGACGAGCGAGATCTGAACAGTAGTTTTTGAATTATCACCAGTATTGCATATTTAATTAACTACGACTAATTTAATGATGGTTGGGTATATTTCTTTTTATAAAGATGTCGATGTTGAAGATTTAAAATTGAGTTTAAAATACTTGATAATGAATACATGTATTTAGACTTATATCGTTACCTATAATGAACGAAAACGATAATTAACAAATTGTAATAGTTTGTACAATTTTCCAATCATTCCTCCAGTACTTTACTGGTAAAATAAATAAATGCTTCCCCCAATTGAAAGCTTAACAAACTAGAAGTATGTTAAGGAACAAAAAGTTATTACAGTTGTAATTTGAATTGTTATTATCCCGCAATGAATGCGACTTCAACAGTTTTATTTGGTCATTAAACATTCGTCTTTCGCTCAGTTTTTCATCAAAAGAAAGAGAGGTTATTATAGTAAAATAAGTACATACAATTCAACATTTTTCATTCTTCTTTTCATTAATTGCGCGGAGGAAATGTTTTTTGCGAAATAACTGTCGTTATTGTTTCACTTAAGCATTTTTATAAGTCTTTTTATTCACAATATTATGAAAACTAGGGACTCAGTGTGCTTTCGAAATTCGGCCTTTAGTCATTTTGTTAAAGGGCAATTTCACATTGACGCAGCTGTGTATGTACCTATCCATTTGAAATGTCATTTCATGCCGTGGTAACGAATGATAGTGTACATTAAGTAAAGTATATTAGTTTTATTTTGTATGTATTGAAAATTTTATGTCTGTTCGTGTAATTTTAAACAGCGGTACCAAATATTTGCTTCACATAATATTATAATTATACCTATAGGGTAGATGGAAAAATCTGATAAAAAGAAATTACTGTGACTTGTGGCAAAATTGAAAAACCACCTTATGCTTATAGAGGGCTCTCATATATGTTTTTTTACATTCGTTTCTAGTAAATAATATCTATAGTTAAAATTGAAATAGCGCATTCTTATGGACCTAAGAATTCTACCTACGCATTTTGGCATCGACCTTTTTTACCGCAATTATATCTGATACACGTCCTTCAAGCTGTGGGTCTATTACTACCTTCAATACGGTGATGATGCCCTGAGCGACATTGATATCCACGGGCGTCACTGATCACCATTACCACCTACGCATTAACCTATTTAAGCCGTGAAAAGCGCACAGTAGATACGATCGCCATAATCATCAGAAAAGACGAATCACTCCATAGACTCCGGCCAGATGTTGGTCCCTCGAGCCTCGCACGTTTGGACAAGGTCAAGTACACACGTTGGCGTCCCCACTTCATCATCCGAGCTATGACGTGGCCACTTTATCATGACGCAGTTTAATATCAGAACTTCAGCATTTATACGAACACGGTGGGTGATATATAGGAAGGTGTGGGCAGGCCGTCAGCGCTCACAATACCGATATGTTCTTATTTTATTATATTTGGATATTGGCTTCGTTTACCTGTGACATCCCCATATAGATAATTATGATATAGGTGTGCTATTTTCACATTCAATATATTATGTCAATGTTAAAACGTAAGTTAAAAATAAATAAAAGCAAAGGTTCATTCGCTCATCACGAAATATCGAGACCGCTCAACATACGAGTATGAAAATAAAATTCTGCAGAGATGTAGTTTTTAGTATTCAGATGTCCCCTATGAAAGGATTTTGTCATATTTCATCCTTAAGGAAGTGAAATAGGACTTAAGAGTTCGTTCGAAAATAAATCTAAAAAATACTCTCACGCTAGTATGAACGTGAAAGACGTGAAAAACTACAATATACAGCAACACCTGTGAGTTCTCTATAATTGTTCTCATAGTTGTGTAAGCCAACCAATGCATCCTTGCTTAGCGTGGTGCGGTCAGTTGGTCTATGGTCACTCTCACATTTTGGGTTACACTCGAGCCAGCAGTAGAACAGTTAAGTGAAGAAGAAGATTAACATAAGCAGAAAAACGTCACGTCAATAAATAGGAAGAGGGAACATAATTGCGTAACAGCGTTGCGTGTCAGTAACAAAATGCGTCGTCTCCTGTGACAGACGAAGCCCTTGGCTGGGTATCCATCACCGAGAGTCATCACATCGCAGATTGCGCGCCGGCGAATAACTCCGCATATTCTATGCGATGTGAGTTACGGCCGCGACTGTACAGGAACATATAAAATAATAAGGGGTGCCGTCGCGTCGGCTCCGCGGACTCCATGGATTTATGGGAACTTATTTGTTACCGGACTTCGCGACGTTAAGGAGGTTAAATGTGTTTATCAGGATATTTGAATGTATGCTTGTTCTTTTTGGCACTCTAGAGATTTAACGTGTGGTCCGATTCGGATATTTCTTACAGTAATCGATTTACCTCAATTTTGCGAATATCAATTAAGTTAAACATATTGGCAAGCAAACGTCATTTTGTGAAATATAATTGATTGTCGATGAACAATGAACTCCTCTTCTATGGTAACATTGTACACCAATTAGCTTCTATTTTTGCCGGGTAAATTTTCTTTGCTCATTATTTAGAAGGGTTTCAAATTGAAGCTTACTAGTGAAACAAAATAAAGCCAATGCTTGACTCCATCCTACCTAATGGCACTAACATTTAAGTGCATTAACTTGGTTGAATTCTCGCCTTCTATACTCTTGACTCGGAGAAAACCACAACACAATCGATCGTGAAAACAGAGGCAGGCAGGTTTTTGTGGTTCTTTGCGATATCTTGAATTAATGACGATGCAAAGCATTTTTTCCACGTCTTCCGTTTAAGAAAAAGTAAACAGAAAATAAATGATAACATTTAACTTATTCCATGAATGATCCACCGCCGTCGGTTATTTTCTTACAATGAAACCGCTTTATACGCGAAGGTTTTACATGGGCTTCAGATCTTTCGAAGAAATTTACTTAACTTGGCTTTTAATTGTAAGATAAGTAGGTACGCCTAGACGTTGGTTTCTCGACAATTTAACACAATTTATTTAAATGCTGTAAAGAATACCTTGACGTGGGCGTTAATATCATTTTCTCGTTGTGTGGGTAGTATAGATCTATTCTTAATGAATATTAAATACATAAAGCCTAACCTTGCTCTTTGTTTGTAACTAGCCTATCCATCATGACTACGTAATAGATATCTCACGAGTCACGTTGCCTGTTATTTGGTAAATCTATATATATATTTATAAATCTAAACATTTAAACCTGATCGATGTCTGGTGGGGCGGGTAAGTAGCCTCTCTATCGGTGGGTTATGCACCCGAAAATGAATTGTTCAACATAATTATCATCAAGAGGTATATCGAAGATTGAAAAAAATGCGTTAACCGAATCCGTTAGTTAAATACCACTGTGCAGGAAGCAGCGAACAATAAATGCATAGAAGTGTAACTACCGATCAAAAATGAGCCCACGAAACGGGAGCCGCGGTAGGCGGTGCGGCACCACTCTGTTCGTCGCCAGACTCAATTTCAAAAATAGAGCCACTGGAGTTACGCGTCGCGTCAAAGAATAAGTTTAAATTAGGAACTTCTTGCGGTTTGAATCACGTGACTAATTTGGTACCATATTAGAATGACTATTTCTATGAGAAGGCGGCCTCTATGCTTTTTCTGCTCGCTGGCAGGAAGTGAATAAGCCTTTAGCCATGTACCTTGAACACTGCTCGCTGCTGGATCCTCTGCAATCTGCGATGGCTTCAGTGTCTCCAGGTCGGGCGTCGGTAAGTCTGACACAACACTGAAGCTACGAGCTCGTGCGATTTAATGTCTAGGTACACTCAAAGGATACTACATACTACACAGAACACTAGAATCGTCTATATTTACGCGAATTTACGATGATTACAACAAAAGTTGCATACGTTGCGGTGCGATTTGCGAAAAAATGACAGAAAAAATGAACTGCTTGATTCTGAATTCGAGAATTGACCGTAGGCGAGCCCTCTGACTGGCCAATCAGAGAGCGGCATGCGATGACAATCTTCGTTCGCACTCGGAAGCAGGAACGAAGGAAGCCGTGATAGAAGGCGTCTGCACTGCTGTCTAGAGGAGCGGGAATTTAAACTTAGAATGTGGATAATGCGATTGTAAGTAATTGCGGTTATATTTAATATCTAATTGAAAGAAAACAGAACGCATTGGCGCTTCTCCAAACAATATCTTTATAATAATATGAAGGATTACAGGGGACATTTTTAAATCCACACCAACGATTTTTTAATTTATTCTGTTTATATGTGGTTTTTACCAGATTTGTGTACGGTTTTCACTAGCATATTGTGGTAAATTTTACTCAAACAAATAATTTAATAATGTGTTAATAAAGCTCACTCATATACACATACTAGGATTCACTGTGTCATGACACTCATGACTAGCATGGACAACACACTATTTGTTTATTAAAATGTAAGCACCCAGAACCCTCGGAAAGCAGGCCAATATGTTAACCATTGCGCACTCTAAGTGTCCCAGTAAAGTCATAGAAATTCCCTTAAATAAAACGGACCGAGATAACAAAGGAAGAACGTGAACAGTAACGAACGTCCCTTATCTAAATACATCAAGTTACTGATACGAGTACGTTACCGCTGCGTGCTTAATTGCTTCCTCTGTTAAAGTAATTCCAAGTTATAATTGCAGTCGCGGCTCTTATTCAAACGTTTCTTGAGACGACGAGAGGGATTAAGGGATTCTTGTCAGCGGAGAATTTCGTTTACAAAGCGCACGATACGAGTGCGTCATGCGAGAGGTTACGTGGGAACCTTAATAAACGAATATTTCGTTTAAAATGTCGTGAATCTTGGATTTTATTGAAGGTCGCGCGGACTTTTACGACTGCGGCTAATAATGATTGTTGATATTGATCAAGTTACGAGATAAGAAGTTGGAATATTGGAGCCTGGCCGTTTAGATTTTATAAGAATCGCTGAAGTTTTGGAAAAGTCTCTAAGCCGATGCGTAAGAGTTCATTAAAGCTTGAAATGTGAAAAATTATTAGGCCGCAGAAATATTATAAATTCCCTTCAAAATTTTTCTCCTCAACGAAATAATAAAATTGTGTGTAATGAGTTACGACGTCGATGTTCTTTAACACTAGTAAACTAAGTTTGACAACCATGTCAATTCTTGTGTTGCGTTCAAACTCAGGCAGAGAGACATGAACAAGTGACGTCACTGCAGTTGTTGTTGTAATGAAATTAATTTATTCTATTCTTTATTCTAACAAAAAATACCGAAAATTAAACCACGCCACCGCCACCGCTTCAATTCACATTCACAGTAAGTGGTTTTTGAAGGAGAAGTGGCAAGAAATACTTAATGAGTTGTTTTCTTACTTACAGTTACAGACAATTATATACATATTACTACCTAAGGCTATATTTACAACACATTTCAAAGCTATAATTAATAATTAAATTTCCTGTAAAAATGTGTACTTCTTTTAGCTATTAATTTTTACAAACTTTTATTAAACATAAACATTTTTAAAGTTTCCTATTTTAGGTACTTACATACTTCCCAAACAAACTCTCGGTGATGTTTCTAAATGCATTAAATTTATTTTCGATTGGCACTTTGTTTATCGAAAGAGGGCTATCGTCGTCATAAAGTTTTGCTGAAATTCGCGCTTCAAAGAATCGTCCGCCGCAACAAATTTAATATTTCACAACAGTAATTATGCATCTCTGTTGTTACAGTGGGCCGGGCTGTGAGCTTAAAACTTTAAAACTTTAAATATTGCGGCGGCGTCATATATTATTACCGGTGACAGATTGATCAATGAGTCGCAGATTCGACGGTAATGAGAAGAGCTTTTCACCTTCAGATTACTGAGCAATCTGAAACTATATTTTTATCGCAAAATATTCAAAGTAGAATATTCATACTTGCGGGCTCCTTTTTTCTCTTGACTCAGTTTTATCCGATTACTATGTTTGCTCTCATGGTTTAGAGCATGAAAATAAGTATTTTGCACCAGGGACTTAATTTTAAATAATATAATAACTGTTAATTGAAAATTTTAAAACCACCCAACGCATTGTAGAGCTCATCTGTTATACTGCGAGTGAACTATATTAAAACCATTACACGTTAATTAATATTAATTAGCATTCCTCCATTAAATGGACTATTATAACTGTTCTCCGCACAATATCTAGATGGCGTTGACAACGTAGATTTTTATGCTAAAAATGCTTTACATCATTTTGAAATGAAAGAGCCAGTTTTCTTCAAACTGCTGGAACGATTTCTACCAAATACAGCAAAGAACCACCGTAAGAAAACTGGCTTTCGAATGAAAAAATATCGGAAACCAAAGTTATGAGGGTTCAAAATTGGCTCGTCTTGGCGGTTGCACGACAGTGCCCCTAGATTCTTTAGAGAAAATTCATTCGTAGAATAGAAGCTTTGATTTTAATTTAATAATTTTCTGCTTCGTCGATTAAAAATCCCCTGAGACGCTTTGCTATTCTATTCTGTCCGCCATTTTGCTAACTGGGACTGTATCAATTGTGATCAAAGATTCTAATAAATCACACGATGGAGCCTAGTAATATATACAAGATCAGGAGTGCTGGATTACGGCGGGCGAGGGGGGGAGGGGGGGGGGGGGGGGGGGGGGGGGGG
>DWJQ01001629.1:0-10719 GCA_018248915.1 Hesperia meskei straton | reverse complement strand
GCTTGATTAATTTGTAGTGACGAGAACTTTACACATACATGTTGAATTGAGCGCCATCTGGCGAGTATCTCTGCTTATGAAGGTTGAAGTCGGTTATTTTTTTTTGTAAAAAGCAATTATCATTGTAGGGCGACGCTCAATCTAGAACTAGACATTTAAAACATCATTGGTTTTTGCATAATGAAACGCATTGTTTTATTTACAACATGTGGACTTTAACTTGACCACTCGCAGTTATCATAATAATTATATTATTGAGAACTTTATATCGAACGGTCAGGTGAGCTAGTGTGTATTTATTAACGATATTTCTTTGGCAAGTGATAAGTAGGTAAATTTTAATACGCACGTAAGTTTTGAAAGTAAGAGGTACGTGCAGGATTCGAATTCAGCGGCCCTGGTTTGCGGTCCAACGTTCGAACATTATTACTGTATTTTCAATAATTCCATACAATCATTTACTTACAAACAGACTACTTTACACTTATCCGGGAACGTTAGTACGAACGGCGAAATAGGTACCTACCTAAGTTAACTATACTGGATTTCCGCGTATACTTATCACTTGATGGCATTACCTATACAAAAACCAATGCTTACATTCCATACTTGGACTATCATTGTCTTAAATGAGCTAGGCTTTGCCTAAATTTAACATCTTCTTCAAATGTGAATATTATTCTAACAAACCTTAGCAAGTCTCCTTGGCGACTCTATAATGAATTTTAGTTTAGTTTACGATCAAACCTAATGTTCTCAAAGCAGCGTTTACGCCGGGCGTTCAAATGGTAACTTTATTGACTCATCAAATGTAAATTTTACGGAGACAAGACGGAGTTGTTTTGTTGGGCAACTTGCCGGCGATTTGCTGCTACACAGGGATTGTAATTGTCTGCGAAGTCTTATAGAGGGTTAGGAGTGTAACAGATTCAGATTCAGTAGAATGAAAACGAACGATTTTTATTCTCAAAAATTCCTGCCGATGACAAATCTGAATTATTTTGAACATGATATGAGCGCGGACATTTTTTTTCGTTCAGAATATCGTTACATTGCATTCATCGCAGAGAGCTGAGTTACGTAACACTTATGTGCGGTACCTATGTACTTTTTAATCTACTTGCATCCATTTATTTTTACATCGTTTTTATCTGTAGAATTTCTTCTACGTTTATGATGTTTTTGTCAAAGTACCTACAAAAGATTATGATTGTGAGACATTACGTCACATTATATCTGATATCATTAATGAGAAAGTAAGGTCGTTTGAGATAATTTTGAAGATATTTTGTAGTTAACCGACCGCCTCGCGGGAGTCGTGGGCGAAGCCACGATCAAAGCTGGCTTTCTGTAAACAATTGTGAAATTAAGGGCTATGTCAATGACTAACATCGTTAAATATCATCACCGTTCATTGATGTCGATTTGATCATGATGTCATCAGAACTGTCATTACTATTTGCCCCAATTCGTCTCACGCCGACTTGCGATATCAAAGAGACTCCTTATTGTCTCTTCATTTAACACACACATTCTATTGTTACCGACAACACTTGTTACGCTGTAAAGAACTTTATTCTCTAAACAGTAAAGTCGTCGAATTACTGCAATAAAACAAAAGTAAGAGTCATTCCTAGCATCGATAGAATGTGTTTTCTCTTTAATTGATTAGCTTTTGCCCGCGGTTTGGTTTTCGGGGATGCATGCGATGCATGTTGAATTCATTTTTTTACCTTTGACCCCCTATTTAACCCTTCTGTGAGACGAAACTTGTCAAAATCTGATGTCAGCTGACGTTTCCCTTCCCAGTCATAAACTAGCTTCCTCACAAACGTCTTCAATGGTCAAGTAATTTTCAAGATTTCGTGTTTAATTATGGTTTAATTAGTGACGGTCTTTAGCCGTTATTTGTATAGATTAAAAGATTCGTTCGCAGAAATATTACGTCATGTTAGTTTGTTGACATGTTATGATTCCCTGAAATTATTTCTGTCGGCGTGATATAGGTCGGTGACATGGAATGATTTTACTATAATATCTGCATGACACTCACTATTTAGATCTGGGTCGAATTTGGGAGTGACAAACCCAAAGATCGCGTGTCAAATACCACAGTGTAATTAGTCATATTTTTATACTAGCCCTGTCTTTGCAGGAATAAAATTTAGATTATTATAGACGTACTCCGATTTTTGATGTGAAGGCCTTTTTTATTTATTTATTATATAGATTCAAGGGATACAAATATGTAAAGTCAACTAGAAACGAGGTAATATTGAAACCTGTTGCCTATGAGTCCATATTACTCTCTATCATCTAAGCACTAACTGCGCTCTGGTTGGGTTAATCACGTACTAAATTATAATTATGAGTATAATTATAATTATGAGTATAATTATAATACTCTGTAACTTTCATTCAATCTCATTAAGGCCTCGTCAATATTAACGACCTATGTCAAGGTTGGCAAAACTAAAAGTAAACGATCAAACGACCGCAGTTCTCTATATTATAATGTACAATTCAAAAGCATGGTTTTACCTACTATGGCATTCTAACATAGGTATCTACTTTAGTGATAAAACTTAACTCAAGCTTACATTTCAGTGTGTGCAACTTTTCCTTAAATTCGTAAAAAAGTAAATTTTGTCAAAACTAATTTTTGTTCTGAAAATCCTTATTTTTTTAATAATAATAAAATCTTTTATTGCCACACAACACTTACAAAGAAAACTGTGTATTTTTCTTGTAATAAATAATGTGTAATAAATAATAACAAGCAGAAATATTGGGCAAAAGCATGTGGTTCAGCTTGTGCTGACGGTCATAGGACCGTAGTCTAATGCAGCGCTGTTTTTCAGACACTTCCCTATCCCTATGCTGATGGGCGGGAGTAAAAATAGAATCCCATTTAAAAACTTGTTTAAGTACATAGATGTTACTAGACTGACTAGAGAGTCAACCCAGCGAATAACGCTACATAAAATGTTACAAAATAAACCTATTTCTCTCATGACAGCCTGCCCGTGACAGCTTTCACTGTTTTAGAAGCGGTGACGTGACATAACAAAACAATAATAAATTCGGTATTTGGAAGCACCCAAAAATAGAAACCAATTCAGGTTTTTAAACAAATCATAAGCAAATTCCCGATCAGAATACAATTTTGGTTTACTTACTTAGTATTTTTCCTAACTTCGTGACTCAATTAATCATAAATTTAACCAACAAAAACAGAAAGCATGGCAACAGTATTGACAACAAATACACCAAACGTGTAATTTAAATTAGCTCTTTGGCCCTTCCAACCTCTGGATCCCAACAAATAATAAATCGTTCTAATCACTATGCAAAACCTTAACATTGATATGTGTATTGAATACAGAATGATTCATTATTTGAATTACCCATTATACAGGATGATAACTCAATACGTGGGATATCGCAGTTATTGCTGCAGAGAGATCAGTTTTATTCATGACTCGTAGGCTTTGTAATAATTATATTAAAGCATTATTTACATAACATAATGAGTAGCCGGTATTAGTAGTAAAGCCTGATTTTCATCGATTCAGTGGTTACTCTACTGCAACGCTGGATTGGCACTAGTACTGGATTTCACCAGTCTTTCGCTCATGGGCCCAGCCACATATAAATGATAATACATCCCACCTTAAGGGAGAAGGGATCAACGAAATGTGAGACTATAAACATTTTATGGCGTCCCATAGAAAATAAAAAATATTAAGAAGCGAGACTTATAACAAACATTTAAGAAACATCACTAAATCGATGTTGAAACCTGTTGACTTTACCTATGTTAAAATAATAGAAGTAAAAAATAATATTTTATTTGTTTTATTTCCAAAAAATTTAAAAAATGTGACTTATCACGGTGAAGGAACGAGTGTCATAAATAAGATGCTGTGACAAGGACGACAGAGGGTTAAAATCCTTAAATTTGCGTGGTGTAATTAATATACGGCCTTTAAGTAATGAATTTATATAAGTAAATCTATGTATATATATGTGTTTAGGTATGTTATGTGGACATGTTATATATATAATTTTTTTTCTTTTCTTCTAGTACCGCTCACTGTGTTTTTCTGTTTGGCCTAAAGGTTGGCTGGTAGAGAATGCAATTAGCATTAAGCCCGCCTTTTGTACCGTTATATTGTAAATAGTGGTCAATAAAGGTTAAATAAATAAATAAATGATTATTTTATTTTTCTCTTTTACAATAATATTATAATAATACCTACACAAAAGTTTATTTTACTTCATAAATAAAACACAGTATTTTTCGCTAGAGGAAATAAAGCAGTAACATGTAGTTGTAAAATTTCAGGTATCTATTTCTTATCAAGTGATAGTGTCCTTTATATGACAGACAGACAGCGGAGGCATATTTATAAAGTTCCATTTTCCATCTTTTCGGTACGAGTCATAAAAACAAACAGAATATAAGTAGATAAGACCTAAAAAACAAAAAAAATGCGTGTTATCTATTATTAAGGACGGTCAAGAAGTAAAGCATGAAATATTTAATTAACAGTCTGTTATTGCTATACCTACAGCTAAATAACATGACGATTGTTATGAAGAAATCGATGTTGTTATTGCGAGGACAGATGTTAAGTCCTTGTTGAATGAATCCAATCGATCCCTGGGACCAAGATAGTCTTCTCAGTTCGGCTGAAGGACGGACAAGGCAATGGGATTGGCAAAATAGCAAAATAAAATACTTTAGTGAATATTTTAGAAATTTGTGAAATTCTTATAAGTCCTCGGGGATATTCCGCATCTAAACATCAGAACAAAAACACAGACAGAAAATAATAAAAAATATGTCATTCTTGTTATTTGTTACAACTAACGCAATTATCATAAAAACTGGTAGGTATATCAACAGTGAACTTGAGAAATCTAGAAGATTGACGGTTGAGTCATCTATGCGAATCATAATACAAATATTCTTGGCAAACGAGATTTCCTCAGATTATGATGCATCAAATAAGAAAATGATATCACCGTGGCTTATCTTCTCATTATATCTATTGGTACTCTTTCGTCTTTATCGGTTACCCTACTTTGATATCTATGTATATTAATTAATCACTGGACGAAATGATTTTATTAATACATGAGTAATTTGTTATTTGTAGTCGGTTCAATAATTTTGAGGTTAGTCTTATGACTAACGTACGTGTTGTGTTATCACAACACGTACTTAATGGCGTATCTCTGAATTATATTTGTATTTACTTTTTAAATAACTAATAATACGTCGGTGATGTCTTCGATGTTGTCCTTCGACGACGCTTACCATCTATCATCAGGTGGTTCGTGTGTTCACTTATCGGATGCTTACATAAAATAATAATGGAAAAAGGAAGTATCCAAATAAATTAACGATCCCTGTATTAGATAATTTTATTTCACCATTAGTAACGTTCAAGTAATGTTTTAATAATATATACTTTTTTGCCATTGCGTGTTTATTTTGCATGATTGCTACGTTATAAAACACGCACTAATAAGTTAGAAAATATTTACAAAAAAACAATGGTAGTTCAGAACTGTCTGTTTTTCTGTTTCCTTATCAGGCTATTATGAAATAACAAGTTTAAAAATGGTATAACCTAATCTACATATGTTTTGACAGCATTTTAGAGACTAGTGCAAGAAAGTCTTGGTAATTTATAAGGAAACAAATACGGTCCCCTAAAAGTTAAATAAGACCAATAAGTACATTATGAAATTTACTTATGTAAATATTGTTGAGGGTGTACGTAAAGACATAGCTTCACCAAAGCAGAAGATAGCGCATTGCTTGTTAAATTATAAAAGTCACCTGAAAAAAATAGTCATAAGATTGCATCCTTCGTGCATTCATCATCAACAGTTTACTATTCATTAACACTTATCCACTTCGTTAGGTTACAAACTTACGTTAGACATCTCGATGACTGCTACCACAGCTGACTGTCAACTCAGCGACAATTCAAAAGTTCCACACACACAGTCAATACAGCATAATTCACAGACGAACTTCCATTAGGAGTTTAGGAGCAGACAAACGAAACCTTGAAACTTTAATGACGATAGAAGATAACGTCTGTGAGGAGTCTCACAAAGATGCAAACGAGTAGGATGAAAAGAAATTTACCAAGAAGGATGAGAAGTAAAGCGAGGTATTGCATCAAAATAATCATTAATTCGCACGGGATGCCGCCTGCACCGAACTTGGTCGAAGTATAACGTTCGGAGCGAAGAAGCTACTCGCGTACGCGGATCCCGAATGCCGGTCGCGAAGACAGACCGTGGAACCGGCCGCGTCGGCCCTCACCCCTTCACTGCGCTGCGCGTCGGAACGGTGCGCGTCGCGACGTGAGGACGACAGAACGCACACACACAACTGACTTCCGTGTGATTTATGTACGGCTCGATATGTTAGGTAGCGATTTATCACTCAAAATTAAGTTACGCGCTTAGTTATAGTATTTTTAAGGTATCCTTTAATTTAGGTCATATCATATTTCATGTTGAAAATCCATTGACATGTAACTTATATTTTACTAACATATTTATTTAACAATCGCTGGTATTTTCTGCCTTTTTAACACGTTTAATATTTGGCTTTGGGTTTATGTCTGTGCGGACTTCTTGGTAGTTTTATTATAAATGCAAAAATCTGTCTGTCTGTTAAGCTTTCACGGTTAAACGACCGGTTCGTTTTAAAGGAAATTCGGGATTAAAATAGTGGAAGAGTCGGGCCACACATGTTATTTTTTTCAAAAATCATCTCCTAAAAGTTTGAAAGAGAGGATAAAGTAAAGGTTTGTGTGGAAAATCTTTACCGCTTGACCGATCTCAGTGAATTTTCTCAGGAAGATAGTTAATGAGGCAAGATCTAACATAGGCTACCTATTTTTTTAGTAACCAACCAAGGATATAAGATGAGATAGCAGGGATAGGTAAAATATTTAAGCTTTACAAAGCGAAGCGTTGGTGCTCACTTGTTTTATATTTGTTGTTATATTTATAACGCTGGCTCCGGTGATAATACAGAAAATTTTCTGAAAAACAAGTTATTATTGTTATAAGTTCGACATTCTCCTAATACCCACGTTATTTCGCCAACGCATAGGTTTAGTGTTTCGATATAATATTTTTCCTTTATTCGTTAGTTTTCAAATAGGTACATATTTATATTTGTGATGTATTTTATTCTGTGATTGGGTCATTGTTACCTTAATAAAGAAATTATTAGTATTATTATTATTATAAACTTATCTGGTTTAACTTTCTTTCTAGCATTTATTTTTTGTTCTATCCTTATAATATTTATGTATATTGTAAGCTTTTTTGTGAGGTAAGTTGAACAAGAGGGATTTTTATCGTAATCGTAACAAACTTATAACCGTTGACAAGTCTATTATGACGCATCACAATTTACATAATTTAAATCGTGAACAATGGTTGCGAAGGTGTAGGAAGAGAAATATCTCTAAAATAATTATGAGAAAGATACTGCACAGGAAATCTGCATTTTAGAATTAGGGTTTGTAGAATCACGTCATAAATAGCTATAGAAACATGAATAACGATTCAGACGTTTTATATCAATTTACCGACATTTATAATAATGCAGGGACGTCATTTTTTTGTGTAGAGTTTTTTTTTGTGTAGAAAAAATAAACCCTGGGATGGTAAGTCCAGTTGGCAGATGGTGTTAGAATATTAGTTGGTAAGTTTAATAATAACTGAAACCATTTAGCTCTACTTATTAGTTGTTGTTAGTAATAGTCCAGTTAGTACTGAAGTTACCCGTTTCTTATAATTTTTTATAAGACCAAACATACACACACACTCTCCCACACACAAACACTCCCGCGCACACACACCCAAAATTGCATGCACGCACTAACATCTTAAATACATAGTTAGTATCTTCTTTAAAAATAATAAAAAAACCCCTTACATTTGCAGAGTGCAAAATACACTTTAAAAGAGTTTTAGTTTCACAAAGAATACCAATTTCATCGTGAGACAATCTGCTGCACACTTCAGAATCACCAACAATTTTGTCAAAAGATATTTCACTATTTTTAATAGACAATTATTGTATATGTATTAATAAGTGGTGTCCGACAAATGTTTTTAACTATCGTTTGTCAAGTATTCTACAATAATAATTGTTGACGGTACTTACTTTTGTCACAGCAGCATTAAAGAAATTTTTCGTGTTCGAATAATTCTTGGAAACTATGCAACGGTATTGCGCTACTAATACATATTCATATTTGATGGTAAAAAATAGACACTACCTACTGTCTGTCACCCGTATAAAGATTCGTAAACGAAACATACAGTTGACTTTGAAAGAGTGACAATATATGTATATGTAATACAAAATAAACTGTAGAATACAATACAACACAACACGAAACAATCCAAAATGGATTTTGGTAGGTCCACATTTGCAACATGTAAGAACATAATGGAGTAGTTGTTAATTTTTTTACTTTCCTCAACGCGCATATCTACTCTTTCCAATTTTCAAAATTTCCGGAAATGAGTTGGTATATTTATATGACGTTGTTGACTATGAAATTAATTGCATACCTGTTACATTTTAACCATAATTCAGCCGGATAGCCATATGTAGACATAGGTTTGCGCTGCTGCTAAGATTAAATAAATAAACAATGATCAGATACAATTAGACATAGAAGGTCAAAGCTTAAGCAGAACCCTAAGCACTTTATAGTAAATTATTCTTATTAAGATGATCGAATGAATGATATTTCCTGTGAATGCCAAGAAATTGCGTACGGGTCATACTTGCGGATGCGTTCAGCGATTGCGTCACGCGCTTCGATGGTAAGTGACCATTTATTGCAGAACTATCGCAAATGATATCTTAGGATATCTTTACTACATAGTATAAAACAAAGTCGCTTTCTCCGTCCCTATGTCCCTTTGTGTCTTTAAATCTTTAAAACTACGCAACGGATTTTGATGCAGTTTTAATATATAGAGTGATTCAAGAGGAAGGTTTATATGTATAATAACATCCATTAAATAGTAGAGAAACACTGTTATTTTTGAGGTTTCTAATGTGATGTCGTTAATTATCAATTTTTTTTCGCTTACATTGCAAACGCAGGCTGAACCCTACGAGATTTATCAAAATAATGTACTAATTATTTGTACACATTGAAAAGGTCTACAGAAAACTCCGCGATGGTATATGTATGTCTATCTCTTATGGATATCCCACAATAACATTTTTTGTCATTTACTTTTACGACAAATAATGGCTAATTTTCGAAGTGATTTTAATCAATACAGCATTAATCCTTATCCAATTAAATAGCTTAAATACATTGTTGATTTAATATAGATCTATATGGTCTTTTACAGCACAAGATTTAAATGAATATTTTCGAAGATATTACAGATTTAAAATTGCGGGACGTAGCGCTTGCGGAGGTACTGGCCGGCCGGCCGGGGCGAGTGACATACGCCATATTATGTTATACCCGTGCGAACCCAGAGCGGGCCGCTATGTTTTTATATACAACGTTCATAGTTTTTCTGTAGTGTATTTAGTATCAGCATTGCACCCGTGCGAAGCCGGGGCGGGTCGCTAGTGATAAGATAAGAACTGGACCTAATTAAAAAGCAGGACAACAAATAACAGTTTTCTCTAACAAGCATACTTAAAAGAAAGCTGTGATTAAGGAAATGGCTAATTGATAAGCATAAAAAACAGCTCGGCTCGACTAGATTTTCTTTTCAAGCGGCCATACACAGTCAGTCAGCACGGAATGTGAGAACGCCTTCGTTAGGGGCATAATAACACTTCCTGAAATTAAGGCACTTGTTAGCTTTTTGCTGTTGTACAATCGGCATAGAAATTACCATAGTGTAATTTTGAATAGAAGTGATTTTATGATTAATAAGTTATTTTTTTATCTAAATCGGAAAATCTCTTTCACTGATCTTCTTTGTGGTGCAAAATTAACACATCTTAAAGCGTTTTTCTTCTGTGTATTCTTTTAGTTGCCAAAAAATATTGACAAAGTAAGTATATAAAAAAGTGAGTTCTTTCGTTTGTTACACCTTCACACCTTGACCCAAAACTGAAATTTTACTAACATAATTATCAAAGCACAGAAAAAATCGAGATGGATGGAAAAAACTAGATGGCGCTGCTATTAAAGTTACGTCTTAATAAAACGAATGAACTACATATTTATCATGTTCATTTAACTATGTACCATGTTTAAATTTATTCACATTATGTATACGCTAATAATAAAGAATATATACGTAACTGGATGTTCTGCGTTTTCAGCGCACTCTTAAACCACAACACTAAATTATAAATGAAAATAATTCTATACGTATCTTATTCTATGGTCATGTATAACCAGTATAAAACATTCTGGTCTAGTTTTATGTGGTGTTTACATTGATGTCTTCTTCGGATTGCTGTTAGCCTAACGATGTCTCTGCACAAAGAACTTGGACACCTTCTTGTAGCCTAGTTAAATTTACTGTATGCGATTCTAAACAGTTGCTAATACGAGTACAATGTATCGAGAGATAAGGTATTCGAGGCTTATATAGACAACTAGAGAATCGCCCGCGCTTCGCTTCGGGACCCGTAGGTAACAGCCGCGTAGGTCCCGCTCCCGTAGGAATCTC